>CM071571.1:7533214-7605696 GCA_036426205.1 Ascaphus truei | reverse complement strand
GATCCACGTCACGAGAAGTGCGGGGAGGGGGTTGATCCCACGTCACAGAGAAAGGGGGGGATCCCACTGTCAACAGAGGAAGGGGGGGGCTCTACCACTGTCACAGAAGGAAGGGGGGGGGTCGGGGCGGACGTCAATGTCAGAAGAGGGGGGGGGGGGCTCCCACTGTCACAGAGGAGGAGGGGGGGGGCTCCCAATGCCAGAGGAAGGGGGGGGGGGTCCACTAGTCACAGAGAAGGGGGGGTCTCCACTGTACGATGACGAGGACAGGGGGGGGCTCCCAACTGTACACGAGGGAAGGGGGGGGGCTCTCAATGTCACGGAAGGGGGGGTGAGTCTCTACTGTCACGAGGGAAGGGGGGGGTTTACCGCCACTGTATAGAGGAAGGGGGGTTCCCACGTCACAGGGAGGAAGGGGGCGGGGGTTCCCACTGTACACAAGAGGAAGGGGAGGGCTCTCACACTGTCACACGAGGGAAGGAGGGTGGCTCACTGTAAGAGGAAGGGGGGCTCCAAATGTTCACAGGAGCGGGGGCTTCCACTGCAGCTCTGGTCGGCAAGGGAGGGGGGGCTCCCACTGTCAACAGAGGGAGGGGAGGGGGCTCCACTTGTCACTGGGAAGGGGGGGGGGGACTCCCATGTACAGGAGTGAGGGGGGGCGCGGGGCGCCGGGTCACATGTCAGTGGGGGGGGGCCTCCACGTCACGAGGAAGGGGGGGGGGACTCCACGGTCACAGAGGAAGGTGGGGGCCTCACGTCACAGAGGAAGGGGGGGGCTCTCACTGTCACAGAGAGAAGGGGGGGCTCCACTGTCACCAAGAGGAAAGAGGGGGGGGGCTCCCACTGTCACAGAGGAAGGGGGGGCTCCCACTGTCACAGAGGAAGGGGGGGGGCTCTCACTGTCACCGAGGAAGGGGGGGGGGGGACTCCCACTGTCACCGAGGAAGGGGGGGGGGGTCCACTGTCACAGAGGAAGGGGGGGCTCCCACTGTCACAGAGGAAGGGGGGGGCTCCCACTGTCACAGAGGAGGGGGGGGCTCCCACTGAACAGAGGAAGGGGGGGGAGGCTCCACTCACTAGAAGTGGGGGGGGCAGAGGAAAGGGGGGGGCTCTAAGCACAGAGGAAGGGGGGGGTTCCCACTGTCACAGAGGAAGGGGGGGGGATCGTCACCTGCACCGGGAGAGGGGGGGCGGGTCCACTGACACAGAGGAAGGGCGGGAGGGCTCTCACTGTCACAGAGGAGGGGGGGCTCCCACTGTCACAGAGGAAGGGGGGGGGCTCCACTGTCACAGAGGGGGAAGGGGGGCTACCAACTTCCCGAGGAACCAGGGGGGGGGGGGGCTTACCTCGTGGGGGGGGGCTCTAACTGACAGAAGGGAGGGGTGGGGGGCTCCACTGTCCACAGAGGAAGGGGCGGGCCTCTATCCCCGCTTCACCAGCAGGAAAAAGAGGGGGGAGTAAGAGGGCAGCGAGGGAAGCTGTGGCGCTCCACACTGTTCCAGAGGAAGGGGGGGCTCCCCCTGTCATAGAGAAGGGGGGGGCCCCACTGTCACTGAGGAGGGGGGGGGGGGCTCCCACTCAAAGTCTCCAGACTTCAAACCCAGTGACAGGTGACTGTACCAGATCTGTCAATTACATTTAGTTTCTTGGATTAATCCTGTGCTGGGATTATTTCTTTTCGCACCAGTTGTTTCCACATCTGATAGACTTTGGGACCTTTTTCCATGTAATTATTATTATTATTATTATTATTATTATTATTATGTGGAAACTGAGTTCGGAAACACTCTGCATTTCTCACCTGTACAGTTTTTTCAATAAAAGTATCCTGGCTGCAAAACTATAAAACAAAGTATATCGTCTTCATAAATGTGCTGCTTTTGCCAACAACAAGGAGACTTTATCAGGTAAAATCCTTATTTCTAAGATAAATGGCACATCAAGTGCATACAATGTCACACACCGAGATAACCTTCCGTTGTTGTGTCCATGTAGTTGACAAGAAGATCTAATAGCATGAAAAAAAACTAATATATTGTGGCATTTTTGGTAACTCCTCCCCAAGTTGTTTTGATTTAAATCGTTTGAGCGGCGTTTCTGGAATGTAACATTGTGCCTTGCGTCACAATAAGCCTGAAGTTTGAATGTAAACACCTTGGCTTTATTATCACGCCCTTAATATGGAAGTCCAATCAGAGACAGAGGCACCTGCGACCCTATAACAGCAGCTATTCCCCACAAAGCAGGAAAGTCACTGGTAAAACGAACACCGTTGAGCTTTCATTTAACTGGGTCCTTTCAGATCCGCCCAGTTTACTGGCTGATTCGTAAGGGATTGGGAAGCGCATGCGTTTTATAGCTTAATCCAGCATTGTGCGGAGAGCAGGAGGCGGAGGCGGGGAGCATTAATATTGAGACAGGGATCAGGCTTTAATGCTGACATGTAGCGTGTATTCACGGCAGGGTCCGCCTTCTAACCTGTCGGTTCCCCAAAGTGAAACATGAGCTTAAAAGAATCATGCAGCTACTATTACTGCGATAATTATTATTATTTTTTAAATTCATTCGTCCGTAGGTCTGAGCCATGTGAAAGTGGCTTTTAGGGACGACAGACGTCGGTGGTATAATCGCCCATTAGTTATTTAATTACCCTTTTTATTGCATCAAAGGTATAAAATATATTTGCAACATTATTTTAATGTTTTACGCACGAGAGGTTTCTCGGACACGGCTAAAGGGCAGTCCAATTCAGCGGGCAAAAACGCGTGCTTTATTCCATTTCTGCGTGAAATTGGCGGCTTTAGAAAGGTTCGATCTCCCGTGAAGAAACATTTGCAGTTATTTGATTTGGTTGTAAAAATGAATCATTATCTGTTTTCTTTGTATCCGCTTAATTCAAATGTTATCTAGTAACTAAAGGGAAGGACGCTAAATCAGGAGTGGCCAACGCCAGTCCCCAAGAGCTACCAACAGGTCAGGTTTTCAGGATATCCCTGCTTCAGCACAATCAAAGACTGAGCCACTGATTGAGCCACCTGTGCTGAAGCAGGGATATCCTGAAAACCTGACCTGTTAGTAGCTCTTGAAGACTGGCGTTGGCCGCCCCTGCCTTAGGCGTGTAATATAGTGTGCGCGCGTCAATTCTAATTGGTTGTGTTACCCAGACGTTTGTATACAAGGGACGCACGTTTGTATGCGCGCGCACGGCAGACCAGGGAAATTACAATCAAATTGTGTTTTAGCAACCAATCACAGTGCGGCCTAACGCTGTGACATCAGAGTCACGCCCCCTAACTACGCACGTCACCACTTGCACATAACAACTAAACGCGCACGCCATGTGGGCGCACGCCCGCGCGTGCACCAGCGCCTACTATATAACAAGCCTTAGATTAACAATCTGTCTGCATGTCGTTATTATGTAAAAACTGGAAAAACTCCCCGAAGCGTTTGGTTGTTCGTGGGACATTTAAAATTGAAGCAAATATTAAAAAAATGCTTCTCTGATGTAGTTAGGACATTGTCAGTCACCTACGTCTAACCCAGGGGTTCCCAAGCTCTTTAACATTGTGCACCCCTGCTAGAAAATATTTGTTCTGCAAATGCATCTTTAGTCTTATTGCTCACTCCACCATTGCTTACAAAACTCTATAGTGTCCTCAGCTTGTGGGGGCAACGCTTCCTCAGCTTGTGGGGGCAACGCCCCAAACTGCAACTCAGTGTGTGCAGACAGCATGGGGGGTAGTAGCACTCACTGCGGAGGCTTCCAAAGTCACACCCCATAATGCCTTACTGCTGTGGATGCAAAGCATTGTGGGGAGCGACTTTGGAAGCCCTTGTTGTAATTAAGGTGCAGTTTGGGGCATTATTAAGTGGGCAGTCCCCACACGGGCTCAGGAACCCGCTATACTGACTAGGATCCGTCGTTACAGATTTTTTGGGGAGACCCCTCAGGAACCCCTGGGGGCTCCCCAAACTCCTGTTGGGAATCACTGATCTACCCTATTGAACATGCCATTTCCATTACTTTGGTCCTGCGTCTGTAAAGCCTGAAAGAAGCGAGTGCTAGTAACGCGGCAAAGAAAGGGACATACCTATTTGTTACTGAATCAAGTAATTGCACCGGCATACTGCTACTGCTCCATTCTTCTATCGGCCAAATATATAACGGGGAAGAACAATAGGCAGCACAATTACACAATACCCAGTGGGGAAAAAATGCATTCACTTTTCACCGAAAACTCAAAAGTAAAATGTTTACTTTTTCGGGTGATTTAACTTGCCTGAAGCATCCAATGCCGCCGATAACTTTACCTGCCTGGCACAATTATGGCAGAGCATTTATTTTCCCAACAGGGCAGACTTGGCTCGTTATTTTTGATTTGTTTGGCGCCGACATATTCCACCGCGAAGTACAATGTGAGGGGAAAGGACAAGATCAAAACGTAAAACATACCAAATGAATAGGTAATGAGAGGTCCCTGCTCTGGGAATCTCAGGCCGCAATTATAGCGGGGGCTACGGCGTGTGCGCGCGACGTGGACAACAGACCTCTTCTCTATGAGGCCGCCCATAGTGCACGCGACCGTGCGAGCGATGCAGAGCGACCACGTGACAGATTTTTTAAAAGACAAATGATTTTGTCTTTTCAATCGAGCCAGCCGCGTCACGTGAGCGGTTCAGCCAATGAAGGCAAACTAGCCTTGTGACGTGTCCGCCACGCCTCCGACACACCTCCCCATCGCCTCAGAACCTCTGTGCAGGGATCGCTCAAGCGATAGTAGCGGGACAACACCACGCACTCAGTTGCGCACGCGTGCACGCCTACTATCATCTCAGCCTTGCAATCCAAAAGAAATGGGAGAGCAATGACACAAGAGTGGGTGGGCGGTATAAGGCCACTCAGCATGGTATTAACCGTGGGCTTGTGATTGAAATTGCAGAGTAGGCCTCGGAGATTGACATACTGTGTAGTTACTAATGTGCAATAGTTTAACAAAGGGGTCAGAAACATGAGTTCAGTGTTACATAGAATACACACCTCAGTGCCTCTATATAGAAGTATTTTCAAAACCAGAGACAGAACATAAAACACAGACAAAGCTCAGTTTTAGCACATCCAGTGAAACTCATACACGGTACAGTGCCTAAATATATATGTATAAATATCTAGTAAGTAAAATGGTCTTTTAGTTTAACATTTTTGGCCCAAATTGTTGTAAGCCCCTGAGCCAACTGCACGGCAGGACCACAACCAAATTAGCGTTAGGGACCCCTGAATTGTGGTCTGCCGTGCAGTTGGCTCAGGGGCCTTCAACAATTTTGGCCAAAAATGTTAACTAAAAGACCATTTTACTTAATAGATATTTATACATATATATTTAGGCACTGTACCGTGTATGAGTTTCACTGGATGTGCTAAAACTGAGCTTTGTCTGTGTTTTATGTTCTGTCTCTGGTTTTAAATATATATTGCCATGCTCGGTAGCACTCCTCTGTGACACTCATATGCTTATATATATATTGTGGTTATTTTGGGGGTTCAATAGGACATTTAGTGTCGTGCTAAAGTTGTACAATCTTAATACAGATCAGAACTAAAAAAAAATAAAAAATAACACGTGGGTTTAGGAATGTGCAATTATAGGAGGTTAGCCAATCTCAAGCTAAGGAGATTTGTTGGTTTAAACCAGACTGAAAAATTACTATTATGAAATGAAACTGAAGACTGAGAGAGAAACATTGTACATGTTTCTTTTAGAAGTATTTTCAGACACAATTAATCCTTGCCCCCAACCGTATTCAGTCTAATTGTGTTGGTGTTTGAGATAAAGGGCGTTGGAACCCACACTCTCTGTTGTCCATCATCAATCCCTCCTCTTTACCTGAAGTGGTGGGTGGTCCGTCGCAGGATTGCCTGAATCTTAGCACCGAGAGATTAAAGGGCAAAGGAAATGTTCAGTTCTGTAGTCTCAGCCGCTCCAGAAAGTGCAATATAGGAATGACAGAAAATGAATGAGAGACACGAGAATGGCAGAGCCGCTTCCTACTGTACTTACTCATTCACTTTTCAACAATTGCAGCAGGGGTTCTCAACCCCAGTCCTCAAGGGTCACCAACAGGCCAGGTATTGGGATATCCCTGCTTCAGCACAGGTGGCTCAATCAGTGGCTCAGTCTTCGCTGAGCCACTGATTGAGCCACCTGTGCTGAAGCTGGGATATCCTTAAAACCTGATCTGTTGTGGGGGTCTTGAGGACTGGAACCCCTGCATTACAGTATGTTTTGAACGTACCAGGACGTCAGAGCGCGTCCTGAACTTTGGTCCGGATTTGGTATAAAACAGTGGTGAGCCCGTTCCAGTGGCGCGCCCATTCAACACATATGGCGTGTAAAAGGACCGTGAAACAGGTACTTGCTTCATTAAAGACTTACCTCATCCATGTGATTTGTTATGCTGGCCCAATAAAATATGTCACAGCTTGCAAGCAATCCAGCATTAATTAGCTAATTATGCCTTCAGCTGTCAGACTCGTGCTTACGTATCCTGCTGCGCCATCTGTTTGTCTGAGATGAGTCGTTATAGTGCTGACACGGACTCTTATCAAAACCCTACGTGAAGAAATATGATTTCCCGTGTTAAATGGCGTGTTCCGTTTTTGATACAATGGTCATTGTGCATTTGTATCAAAATCACTTCCTCTTCTGCTAGTTGTGCCTGATATCACTGAAACAGTGTAGTATGGAGGAGTACATTATTACAAGGTACCCTTATCAGAACCCTATAGAAGCATCTCATTGTCCCTCTGCCAATTGATACATAAGTTCAGGAGTGTATGTAAATGCCTTCCTGTAACGCAGAAAGATGATCCTGAATATGTAAACTGGTGCTGGTTAAGTAGCAGCAGGGGAATATTTCCAAGAGGTCCCACAATGATGCACTCAAGAACCTCAACAGAATACAAGTTAAATATTGCTTTTAATCTGGTCATTAAAATAAAAGGCAAACAATACTAAGAAGAGAACTTAATTTAATTAAAAACTACCAGAGCTGCGACTGCATGTCTGACACAGTAGACTCTGTGTGAGGGCAATGCCGGATATCACAGTTTGTGTGTGTGTGTGTGTGTGTGTGTGTGTTTGTGTGTGTGTGTGTGTGTGTCAGGTAATAACAAAGAGATAACCAGTTAGATGGACACAGCTTCACTGTTTCTGGCTACACCAAGCGATCACGTAGCTAGGATCTGGAAGACTAGTGGCACTTAGGCGCTGTCAGTCGTCCAGTACTCAAAGGGTTAAATATGCATAGCTTGGTCCTGACACTCGGTGGGGGGCATCATTTGAATTGTATCATCATATCGATGGTATCAAACTGACAAGAAAATCTGAGCTGCAAGGAAATAAATATAATAGAAGCTATGGATATATTTTTGGAATTACATAAATAAATTACAATGTAAACAACGTTATCTCAAACTCCTGAAAAAAAATCAAAAACAGCCCAGTTTTAGAAAAAAAAAATCACCAAAAATAGAATAGGTGGGATTGAAAATTATGAACCAGATTCTTCAAATAGTATCTCTGTGCTCCAATAATCAATATCCCTCATGCACCTGGAAGGGAAGGGCTCGGTCTTCTGCCAGAGCGGGGGGTCTGATGGGATATGCCCAGGACAAGCGTGAAAACGAGAGGTAACTCTCAATGTATTACTTCCTGGTAACACATTTTATAACTAAATATACGCGTCATGTTGAATTTACAGAATAACACATTGTTGCGCATCCTCTGTTCCTTCTTGTTGTAGGTTAGCTGATCGATAATAGATAGATGTATGTAGGTATATAAATATATATAATTATATTTTTAACTTGGTGAGTGGTAGAACCTATGTGTTTGTGTTTTCCTGTATGTACTTCTCTCCTGCCCCTATCTGCACGCGTGAATGTTGCCTAGCGATGAGTTACACACTGACATCACGTTGTGGCGTGCCCCGTTGCTCGGCTGTATTCGGGTTCAGTATCACGCGGGCGCTGACCTCTTCACGTGAATGCCAGACTTATATTACAATGTTCTGTTTCCTTAAAAATCTCTCTCTGCACAGAAAAATCAGCATCAAAACGCAACACGAGAATTACATCTGCTCTCGACAGAAATCTCAACAGCAATAATCGTTGGGTCCTTGCCAATCAAATTACCCTAGTATTATCATTTATAAATATGTAACGCTTTTGATGTTTTAATAAACCATGCTCTGTAGTATTAAAAAAAAAAAAAAGTGATTGCTCGGGGATTTTGAAAATGATATATTCAAATACACTGGGCAATTGAATTTTCCTACAATGTGATGGTTTTTGATCAGGGTTTGTGGGCAGGAGGCAAGGAATGAGCCAGTCTCAGGAGGTTGGCATCAAAGTAGTTTGTGTTCAGCACTGGGAAATATACCAGTATCAGAAGTCTACTGTATATGTAACGTTGTGATGGGTTCCAAGCAGGGGCAAGAGGTCTACCAAATGCAGCCTCTAATAAATTGGTGGTAGGCATGTCGGTGAACAACACATTGGGGGCACCAATGGAAAACTTTTACTTCACATTCCAGGAGATCTCATTCTTAGATCAAGGTGGGGACTAGGCTGCTGACCTGTACTGTATGTTCCTGTTTACCCGGCACTCCTGGCCTGGACCCGACCTATTGGTTATTCTGGAAGGATATTAGTTCAGTATGACGACCCAACTCATTTAATTCAGCATTGCTTTTTGTGTTATTGGATGTAAGGTTATGTTGTTATTCGAACGATGTACACACTTATAAGAACACTTTATGACCTTTTCTTGTACAAATATGTTAACGGTCGTATACAGTACACTGTATTTTTTTTTTTTTTTTAAGTGTTTAAAGGGGTTGGGTGGGGCCAGAAATTGGGGGAATACTCTATTTATATAGTCTTCCTCTCCTGCCGCTGGCATTTTTACCTGCCTTGAGAGAGCACTTTTTTACCTGCCTTGAGAGAGTGAAGAGATGTCCACTGTTAAACATACTCTTCGCTCCCTCCTATAAAGTTCTGAAAGGGCTCATTAATACCACTCCGTATCCCATAATCCTAGAGAAATAGCATATGAACCATACAAACTAGTACATTACCCACAAGAGGAGGTGTCCTTCATAAATCGCTCCCATACTAGGCTGCCTAATGTAAAGATCCATCTGGTTTCTTCGTGATCGTGTATAACCTTTATTGTGTGAACTCCCAAATGACTTGTATATTTCTAGTATGGAGAAGTGGCGATCACAGGTATGTTCTACACTAATGTGTATTTTTCGTTGTGCAGGACAGCGCACAGGATTTGAGAACGAGGATTACTGTACTTGACTGCCAGCTACGCAAATCCGAGATGGCTAGGAAAACCTTTGAAGTATCCACTGAAAAGATGCTGCAGTTTGCGGAGGTAACTTCTCATACACGCGCTTGGTGATGGGAACTTCTCATCTTCAACGTCCACACACCAGATTTAAAGAGCTGTGTACATATGCCTCTCATTCTTCTAAGAGCTCACTGGTGCTAGAGAGAATTATGTTTTAGCCATTGCAGGCTGTTTTCTGGGTCCGTGATGGAAGAAATGTCCGGGAACTCCAGTGGTCTTAGTGAAGAATGAAAATAATATTATGAAAGATTGTTCAATGATGACGATATCCTTGTGAAGAAGAAAGTACCTTATGTTTGTAATCGTGTGTTTCCTCTTATCCAATATCATATCAAATGTCCGAAAAACAGATGCCTTGACAGTTCATTTATTTATCGTAAGGCAAAATAACAATAAACTTCATCTACAGGTACATGCTAAACGAAAACATACTATGGAGGGAGAACGGAGCATTCTCGATTGGATTGTTGGGTCGTTCATTCTTTATGTTCTGACGTATCTACTCTAAAAACAGATTCCTATATTAAATCCTGGCTATTAATTTAACCTATACATAGCTTGTTAGCATGAACCAATAATAGAGTTAAACAATCCTTGGTAAGGTCTGGACACAAAGCCCTTATCTTGGCCTTGGATAGACTTCCTCTTGTACCCAAAATGTACTATAAACAATTCGCTTCTTCTAACTTTGCTATAAATCAATTATTTCCCTTAAATATGTTTTTCTTATATTGAAAAATCTTTCTCAGTTCAGTCTGAGTAGGCTGGGGAAACAAAATGGATTCTAAGAGATAACATGGATTCCCGAATCATTTGAATTCCATTTACAAAGAAATAAGATGGTTGTTGGGACAGGATCGACCTTTCAGTCCGACCTTGGTCGAGGACCGAAACTTCGATCCTGTTCCAATAAAGAGGATCTTCACTGAGACTACTGGAATGACTGGTCATTTCTTTGATTGCTATACACAGCTCTACCTCGTTATAATGCGATCCGTTACAACGCGAATCCGCTTATAACGCAATGCAAGGGTGGCTCCCAATCTTCGTATGTATGAATACGTTACAACACGATTATTGGTATCTTAAATACTTTATTGTACAATGCATACAATTGTACATTATTTCTAACGCGACCTGCTTATAACACAATGTGATTCTTTGGACCCCAAGCACAGCGTTATAATGGGGCTGAGCTGTACAAGTTTTTCCTCCTGTTTACTTGGTCTTTTGTGCACCCATGGCAGGACTGCAGTTCCGTGATCCCGGCGCTGACAGGAGGATGGGGGGGGGGACCTAACATAATAGAGAATTTGTGCACTTTGTTAATTAGAAATCCGAAAACTACAATTTACTTACAAAAAAAAAGCGTATTCTTCATTTTGTAGTGCTCTTCTAAATCATCATTATGTCAAAATAGAAATAATTAAGTATTTTCCTCGTTCTGCCTTTAAGTAATGTATAATTACAGGGGCCATTTAGAAAATGTTCTATTTTTTTTACTGGAGCAGAAAGGCCATATCTACATTTACCGCAGGTAACAAAATTACCATTCGAATTACTGCAACGTAAGAAACTCACAAACATGTGTGTGTGTGTGTGTGTGTGTGTGTGTGTGTGTGTGTGACTTGGAAGCTGTCAGTGTGTGTGTGTCACTGAGTAACTGTGTGTGTCACTTTGAAGTAGTCTGTGTGTTTGTGTGTCACTGGGGAAGCTGTGCGTGTCTATATGTGGGTGTGTATATTATATAATATTTAAAAATAAAAAAAGACATGTGAGAATAAATTATTAACATTGTGCAACTTTGATAAATATACACACACACACACACACACACACACACACACACACACACACACACATTGTAAGACTCTCAGTAGTCCTAGAAGCTGCACTAAAACACCCTGTGACACTGTGACCCCCAGCACACCACTTTAGCAGCAATTGAGTTCTGCTCACGATGGCCCACTCATTTAAGATTTGGAAGTCAGACTCACACACAGTCTTTCAACTAACAACTCTCCAATGACTCCTATATTCGGAATTTGAACCGGGTCCATTCCAGAATTGAACTAGGATCGGCGCCAGTAGGTCTAATGACCTACAAACCCAGGCAGTTTGACTTTTTTCACAAAGAGAAGGGAATCCCCAACGTGGAATTCTTTCGATTCCTACAGATGATGGCGTTCCACACTAAGACAGGCCCTAGAACTACTCTGTCCCACTTTAAAAAACCAATGCCTAGGAAAGGCAAATCACCAAAAGCTTATCACAACTCCATGGCATTTTCATATACTCAGTGGAGTCGATCCAACATAAGCTAAAGTATGTAAGGCAATGGGAGATGAACCGGGGGGAAGAGCTGGGGGGGGGGATGACTGGAAGGATATCTTTGGTGCAGCTAACAAAAGCTCTATATACTCAACTATTGGAGAATACAAGGTAATGCTGAGGTGGTATCCCATAAAACTGTCAAAATGTGTCCCAGGCTATTCCCGTACCTGCCCTAAAGGTTGTGGGGCGCAGGCAACATATTTACATATGTGGTGGTCCTGCCCGCAAGTACAGAGCCTTTGGAGGGAGGTAAAAGAGTTGACACAGTGGATCCTGAAAGTAAAGATCCTGTTGGGTTCATGACTCTTCCTCCTAAACAGATCCCTACAGGATCTAAGCAGGGCAGAGAATAAATGAATATCTCACATTGCAATTGCTACCAGATTGCAAACTCGGTGCCCTCTGGATACAGAATAAGATCCCACAGCTCTAAGAATAAGATCCGAAGCGAAATCTGGTTCATCTGCCAGATGAAAAAGATCCCCTGCTTCCTCAATGACACAGGCCGTAAATTTCAGAAAGTTTGACAACCCTGGAAAAGCCCATTCAGGTATCCTAGACCCTAACCACCTCACAATCCTAGGCTACGGCCCCGCTGCCTGCGCCTGATGCGCGTCTGCGAGGCTGGCGGCGCGTGCAGCCGAGTCCCCTGCTCTGCAGTGAGCTACAGGGGGTGCGTGACGGGGGCGCGGCCGTGATGTCACCCGGCAGGTTTGCCCTCATTGGCTGAACCGCCGGGGGCGTGGCTTAGAGCTTCGTCGCGAGTCCTGATCTCAATTCTCTTGAGAGCAGGAGAAACTGTCTGCGCAGCGTGGCGCCCCCCCCCCCTCGCAGCGGGCCCGGCCCCATTGAGGGGCAGCTCTTGTCCCTGCCGCCTCCGCCACAGCGGCCGCTGCAGAAGCCAGCGGGGACCTGGCCTTAGTCTAAACCAGACATGAAAAAAACTCCCCTCAGGAGATCCATACAATCAACCTCCTTCCCCCCCCCGCCCCCCTTTTTAAGGTCACAAGGATTTGAATTCCTATCACAAAGATAACCCTATACTAACGTAAGTCTGATCCTTCCCTCACACACTTCCAGAGACACTCCCACGATAAGCCGTGAATTGTAGGATTGAAATGTGAGAGTGATAAGAATGTAATCAAATTGGGCCCACCCCCAAACTTTATTTCTGTACCTCCCCATATCTGTTTCATTATCATTTATAATGTGAATTTTTTTCCCTAAAGTGTGTGTGTGTGTGTGTGTGTGTGTGTGTGTGTGTGTGTGTGTGTGTATATGCTGTTAATACAAAATATATATATATTATGATATATAGATGCATTTTGTTTTTTACAAAAACGGGAAAATTCTACATACTGTATCTTGGTAAAGTAAAAATGATTCCTTTATTTATCCATCTGGATTATCCAATGAGCAAAAATTAGCAAATTAATTGTGAAAATTATATAAACATATTCTTACCCTGTAATGAACTAGATTCTAGTTTCAGACACCAGTGGCTGGCCTGCAAGTCCTGCCACGCTTCCAGTCTCAGACACCAGTGGCTGGCCTGCAAGTCCTGCCACGCTTCCAGTTTCAGCCACCAGTGGCTGGCCTGCAAGTCCTGCCACGCTTCCAGTCTCAGACACCTGTGGCTGGCCTGCAAGTCCTGCCACGCTTCCAGTTTCAGACACCAGTGGCTGGCCTGCAAGTCCTGCCACGCTTCCAGTCTCAGACACCAGTGGCTGGCCTGCAAGTCCTGCCACGCTTCCAGTCTCAGACACCTGTGGCTGGCCTGCAAGTCCTGCCACGCTTCCAGTTTCAGACACCAGTGGCTGGCCTGCATGTCCTGCCACGCTTCCGTTTCAGACACCAGTGGCTGGCCTGCATGTCCTGCCACACTTCCATTCTCAATACCAGTGGCTGGCTTGCATGTCCTGCCACGCTTCCAGCTCTACACCAGTGGCTGGCCTGCAATTCCTGCCACGCTTCCAGTTTCAACACCAGTGGCTGGCCTGCAAGACCGGCCACGCTTCCAGTCTCAGACACGTGGCTGGCCTGCATGTCCTGCCACGCTCCAGTCTCAGACACCATTGGCTGGCCTCCATGTCCTGCCACGCTTCCAGTTTCAGACACCAGGTGCTGGCCTGCAAGTCCTGCCACGCTTCCAGTCTCAGACACCAGTGGCTGGCCTGCATGTCCTGCCACGCTTCCAGTTTCAGACACCAGTGGCTGGCCTGCAAGTCCTGCCACGCTTCCAGTCTCAGACACCAGTGGCTGGCCTGCATGTCCTGCCACGCTTCCAGTTTCAGACACCAGTGTTCCTGCCTGCAAGTCCTGCCACGCTTTCAGTCTCAGACACCAGTGGCTGGCCTGCAAGGCCTGCCACGCTTCCAGTTTCAACAACCTGTGGCTGGCCTGCATGGCCTGCCACGCTTCCAGTCTCAAACACCAGTGGCTGGCCTGCATGTCCTGCCACGCTTCCAGTCTCAGACACCTGTGGCTGGCCTGCAAGTCCTGCCACGCTTCCAGCTCCGACACCAGTGGCTGGCTGCAAGTCCGGCCACGCTTCCAGTCCTCAGACACCAGTGGTGGGCCTGCAGGCCTGCCACGCTTCCAGTCTCAGACACCAGTGGCTGGCCTGCAAGTCCTGCCACGCTTCCAGTCTCAGACATCAGTGGCTGGCCTGCAAGTCCTGCCACGCTTCCAGTCTCAGACACCAGTGGCTGGCCTGCAAGTCCTGCCATTCCCAGCTTATTTAGTAATTGGAAATGAAACGCATCTCCATGCTGACATTTGGCGCACGTTCAGAAAAGGAAGAACGATTGGAGCCTGAAAGGGCAGTTGCCACGGAAACGACATCGTCATGCTGTTAGAACGGTTATATGACTTTAGAGAGGCAATTGAAGCCGTTTTTCTTTCCTTCATTTTTTTCTCAATATTTAAGTATAGGATTGAAACATCCAGTCTCCGGAGTGGAACCCCATTAATTTCAGCTCTGGGGACCCCCTGCTTTCTGGAGGTACTTTCCTCCATAGTGGTTGCCAATAGCTACTCCAGGGTTCACTATATGGCCACTTTTCAAAGCTCGCGAGCCAATAGGAAGCCATGACATCATCCGATGCGGCTTCCTATTGGCCCATGTGACGGGGGGGGCTTTAAACGGCAGGAGATACCAGCGCCCCCCTTTGGAGGAGGTCTGAATCTCTGGAAGCAGGGTGGAGGTGACATTAATGGGGTTCAGCTCCGGAGGCCCCCTGCTTCAAACCTGGATTAAAAAATGGAAGGGAAAAGCCCCAGCTTGGGCTACTCCTTTAAAAGGTTCTGTGTGATCCACGGGTCAGATTGTCCAGGACTTGTGTAAGATTTTGTCCAATTTTGAATATGATTCTGTTAACAGAGTGGTCAGCAATGTGCCGTTTCTTTCTCTCTTACACGTTGTCCTTCACTTATTTAACACTAGCTAATGTGCCCGGCTTCGCACGGGTTGCAGTATTCTGGAGTCATCTTTTCCATTGCAGACTTGAAACTGTGAGTCAATCAATAATTGCTCCCCCTCTTTAACCTGATCAACAGTGAGGATGCACCCCCAACCCCCAGTCACTGAGACTCCCACCCTCTTCACTGACATTTTTCCTCGGTGACTTACCCCCTCTGTGACACTCACACTCCATCACTGACCTTCCTTCCTCTCCTACACCCCCACCTCTCACACTCCCCCCTCTCATCCTGCCCTTGACCTCATGTATTTCTCTCCCCCCCGTCTCTCACTCCTCCCCCACTCTTACTCTCCCCTCCCTCTCTTACCCCACCTCCCTGTCTTACATCTCCACCTCTCCCCCTCTCTCTCTTACACATCTCCCCCCTTCCTCTCCTACAGCCACACCTCCCCCTTCCTCTACTACACCCCCACTTCTCCCCCCTCCCTCTCTTACAACCCCACCCCTGTGGCCTAGGCTCACCCGCTAAGGAATGTCTGCAAAGTCGCCAATTACATACCTCTCTGCAAAGCAAAGGCCAATCAGCGGCCTCGTGCCTATAAACCGACCAATCAGCGGCTTTGCGGAGTGGGAACAACCAATCAGAGGTTGAGCTGTTAAAAACAGGAGGGGTAAAAATCCCCAAATAAACAATAACCCGCCAGTGCAAACACCCCTAGGGTCCCCTTATTATGTATGCAAAGTCTCAGGTGTGTAGGTTTCATGGTCTTGGAGCTGTGCCTCTGACAGACTAACTCACAGGCTAGTTTATTATTATAGACTTTCACTTTTCTCTAGCTGTGGTGTTTCTGCAGGGAAAAGGTGCAGTAACCCTGAGAAAATAAAGCTTAATGTATGTAGTCATGCATAACAAGGTCTACAGTCATCTCTCCTGCTGGCAGCAAAACCTGGTAAGTTACAGGAATGCCAGCAGTAATCATGGAGGTTTGCCCTCACACCCTGGTGAGGTGCCCTATGTATGGATGGGAGTGGCTACATGCTCTGAGTCCATTATTAGTGACATCAGAAATGTGCCTGCCTCCTGAGGTATATAAGGCACCGCACTGCCTAAAGTTAGTGTGGAAGGTTGCAGTGTGTGGTTGCTGCGGGTTGATGTTACAAGGTGAAGCAGCAAGTTCAAAGGTGCCCACTAGTGCAGTAACTAGTGGCACCAATCTATCTCCAGCCAGAGAAGGCCAACTGTGTCCAGGGACCTGGCACAGGGGTGATCTCCCTACGGGGAGAGGGAATCCCACTCCATTGGGAGGGCATACCTTTTGAAAGGGATCACGGAGCAATGTGCGGCTGAGGCAATGATTGTGAGGGGCAGCTGGCCCTTATCACCACGCACAATAAATATGGCTTGTTCAACGAGAACCCCATGGTGTGAGTCTGCAATTACTCTCCAGGGGCCCTCACCACCAAGAAGGAGTTCCTCATCAGGACCATCTACCTGCATACGCATAGATCCTGATGAGGTGGAGGCGCTGCACGTGATGTAAGTAGGACTCGCACACACTACCTCAGATACCTGTCTGGATTGACATCCCCGAATACCATCATGCGGGAGACTCAGGAGTCCTGTTGCCTACAGGTGCACCACCAGACACACGCATGTAATGGGGGCTGGATAGACCACATGGGCCAATGTGAGATTGGGTGGGTCAGACCAGACACGAACACCCGTTACATGTATATCTAAACAATAAATAATGAAGCCTAAATTAAAGAAATGTTAGAAAAAGCATTTATCCAGCCCCAGGGTGTATTCCAGTCTTTCCTAAACATCATTATAGGGAGTTTATTGTTGGTACCTACAAACAGCAAAATTAGTACATTAGGCAAGAATCCGTTGCAGAAAAAGTTTACCTAGGATGGAAAAAGCTGCCAGGGAAAGCCATGCAGGTGAGTGAGCTGTGAGAGAAGGTCATGCAGATGAGCTGCGAGAGAAGGCCATGCAAGTGAACTGCGAGGGAAGGCCATGCAGGTGAGCTGGGAGGGAAGGCCATGCAGGTGAGCTGCCAGGGAAGGTCATGCAGGTGAGCTGCGAGGGAAGGCTGTGCAGGTGAGATGCCAGAGAAGGCCATGCAGGTGAGCTACCAGGGAAGGTTGTGCAGGTGAGCTGCCAAGGAGGGACGTGCAGGTGAGCTGCGAGGGAAGGACATGCAGGTGAACTGCCAGGGAAAGCCATGCAGGTGAGCGGACAGAGTCAGCGCCGTATATTGCACACAAGAGCCCCTTTGGCAGTGACATGTTAGTGAGACTCCTGTGTTTCAAATTGTTCATTTTATTGATAACGTACAGATATGTATGTGTATATGTATGTATATCTTTATATAGCACCATCTTTGTACATAACGATTCACAGAAGTAATACACGTGACATAATAATATAACTCATTATGGGAATTAGCTCTTTGGACATGTAAGTAACATTAGGAAAAAGATATGGGCCCCCAGATGTTTCAAACTTCCCAGGAATGGCTCAGAGTATCACAGTTTCCATAGGATTCAGTGGTTACGTTGCCACAGAACACTACAGTATGCCCGGGCAGGAACAGTTAAGATGGGTCCATATGTAGTCTGGCGTGAGTGGCCATGTTGGCAATGCCAAGTAAACAGATTCTTTCTATAGAAAGTAAATGCAGAACTTGAGAAGTCTCCAGGTGAATGACTAACGTGGTCCCAGGTTCTCTAGTCCTGGTTATAAAAATGTAAACAATGGTTAAAGGTGAATGGATAGGCATCGTGCTCAACTGCAGTCCTCAAGGGCCCCCAACAGATTTTCTGGATATCCTTGCTTCAGCACACGTGGCACGCGTGGATTAGTCTTCGAAGTTGGGATATCCTTAAAACCTGACCTGTTGGTGGCCCTTGAGGACTGGAGTTAAGCAGCACTGCGATAGGGCACCGCCCGGTGCCGGGTGACACCTTACAAGCCCATTTACTTGAATAGTCCAGAAGTCCCGACTGAGCCTCTGATTGTGCCACCTGTGCAGAAGCTGGATATCCTGAAAACCTGACGAGTCAGGGCTGGGCTGAGGACTGGAGATGCGAACCTCTGATGTAATCCCATCATTTCTTTTCCATCCATCACCATGAGGTGTATGTGGGTTTTATGTCTCTGAATTTGTGTGTTTGTAGAGAAGTTTGTTTCTAGGATCACGAGAACACCAGCACACATCCTGTATAGTGATTTCTGTGTATCTTTCATTTATCAGCAGTTTCACTCTGCAAACTTTGCCAGGATTTACACTGTCAGCATATTATTGGGCGCTGCTTTTTTTTTAACTCCAGATGTAGTGGCTGGTATTGTATTGTAAACACAGAAAATCCCATAATACAAACATTGGTGCATATTTCTCTGATTCCTGGGGAGCTGCGTTGTCTCTGTTTTGCAAAAACACACACGCCACTCTTGACCATGTTTACTAAGTGGTCCTCACTGCCCACTCATTTGAATAAATTGTAAACTCCCTTACGGCTTAGCACAGGGGTGGGCAACTCCAGTCCTTAAGGGCCAGTCGAAAACTGAGCCACCTGTGCTGAAACACAGATATCCTGAAAACCTGACCTGTTGGTGGCCCTTGAGGATTAGTTGCTCATCCCTGGCTTAGCACCACAGAGCAAATCTGGGCCTTTGTGGGCGATTCAACGCTCCTGTATAAATTACAGCAATTAAGAACTTTCAGGTAAAGGTATCACTAATTGCAAAAGAGTCTATTTTCTTGATTGTTCGTTTTTTGAATCCTGACTAACATGCTCCGTCCTGCGCATCGCAAGACGCTGAGTCACCATCTGAAGACCCCTAGAGCACTTTAGTCATCAGATCTGGGAGATCGGTGCTTTCCAAGACACCAGGAACTGATTCACTGCCTCAGAACAACTGCACGAGGACAAGCAACACTCAGAAACAAGCTCAAAGTTCCGCTTTGGAGGTCAAAGGATCGTGGTATTCATTAAACGTTTTAGGGTGCGTCCATACTTACTGCGGCAGCGCACGCGGTGCAAACAAATGGCCTTGCCTCTATGAGGCAGGCCATAGGGCCATCGTAAATGTAAAGCTTATAAGGGTAGATGTATCATTCAGTAACAAATGGGTGTTTTGGTGGAATTGCTCCATGTTTTGCGGTTTGTCGCAGTGTAAGACACTTGTTCGTGAAGTTTCTTGTGCATGGCGCAGATTAGCCGTGCGCAAACTGGGTGGCGCTATATTTTCGGGGGGGGGGCGTGGCAGTTATTTAAATAAAATTCCGGGGGATAGCGCGAGGCCTCTATAATACACTTACCTTCCCTTCCAGTGATGCGTCGTCCTGGTAGCCTGGCGTCAAATGACGACACGGGGTCACTTGACGTCTTTTGAAGCCGGGGTCGAGCAGGGGGGTCGCGAGGCACCGAGTAGAGCAGGCAGGAGTACGCACCCCTGGCGCAGATTGTTGTGCAGAAAGACCTTTAGCCAGAAAGGCAAGGGGGGGGGAAATAGAGCAAGAGAGTCACAGAACTGGATACATGCCATTCTAATGCCTATGGGGCCTATGCAGAGAGCAGCGCTATTTCGAAATTCGCCATTTTTTGGAGAAAATCGCGCAGAAAGCAGCAGAAAATGGCGAGTTCCGAAAAACGCGCCAATTTTTCTTTTCTATTTGTAAAACTCGCCTCGCGGCTGGCGAGAACCTCAATCTCGCCAGTTTTAAAAATATCCTAATGCAGAGAGGCGCGAACGGCATCTAGCGGCTGTTCGCGCCAATAAAATGGCGCGATTGTCTCCGTTTTGCCTCGCCAGAAAAAACTGCCGCTCGCGGCCATTGCAAAGGGAAAAAAAAGGCGCAAATTTGTTTTAACACATTTCTGAAGCGCGCATCTCGCCAATTTAAACTCGCCACACGCATCCATGTTAAACATAGCAGAATTCGCACTTTTCTGCATATGGAGATTAAAACTCTCCAAAAAAGCTACTTTTTAATAAATTCGCCAATTTTAAAATTCGCTGCTCTCTGCATAGGCCCCAATGTTGGGTAAATCCTCCAATTGACACTCCCCAAATCGCAAACTGGGGCACACGGTGCAAAACTGGAGCAACATGCTTTGATACCTTGATGCAAGGCGTAAACGTTTGCTTGAATACATCCCACACACAGAGTTACAATATACTGGAAGGGCACTCAGCCAGGTAACAGCTTCTCTTCCATTTCATGTTTTTCTCTATGTTGAATAATGTATCCAATGTAAGCCCACAAAAAAACTCGTTTCAAAATGTAGAAATGCACAATAGTTAACATCAGGGCGTGCAATATACTGTGCCTTATACACTGCACTGCTAATTAGGGTCTTATAACTAATTAGGGAACAATACTGCAATGGTTCCAAAGTTGCAGTCTTCAGACACCTGAGGGAGGTCCCCTTAGGATAGAAACATTTTTTATGCATATTGCACATTTTGTTTATTAATGGTACCCTTATTGTTTGATACATTAGCTATACATTTTAACATTGTGTCACTTAGCCTGTAGGGTTAATATTAGCTATAACTATTGTGTGACCTCACAGTTCTTTCTACAAAGCAGCGATGTAAGGCACATGTGACTGTTCAGCGTTAAAGCTGCAGTTCAGTCTTTTTTTTTTTTTTTTTTAATTTATTTTTTTACTTCAATAGTTTCATGTAGGCAATCTCTAATTACCTAAAGAACTGTATAGCTGCAGGTCAATTCGTTCTCCATGTATTGATAGGCGAAATTTGGTGACATAATTAGTGAAGGGATCTGTTTATATTCTGCTTGTCTGTCAGTGGAAGCTCATGAATATTCATGAGCACTCCTGCACTGACATGTGCTAGAGGGAGGGCAGGGCTGACAAAGGGGTGTGCCAGGGCTTGTGACAGGACATGAAGGGGCAGTGCCTTAGCAAATGGCTGTTAAAATAGAATACAAGAAAATTGGTCTTTCAAAGTTGTTTTTTTAAAAACAGAAAATGCTAAAAGTATTTTTTCTTACTACAGAACTGATTTATTAAAAAAAAAAACACACATGCAGGATATTGACTGAACTGCAGCTTTAAGTGTTCTATACCTCACTTATTGGGTAGGGGGCGTTTATTCAATATAAAGTGGACCTGGAAATAAAGGCTATATTTCACTGAACGCTTCTTTTTCACAGGAAGCCTGCTTCGTGCAACCAGCGTTCCAGATCAAGTGCACCATCACCAGATAAGTGTTGAGCAAAGAGGTCTCTCTTCCACACCTTCAAAATACCACGAAAGCACCAAGGTAAGTGTGAAGATACATTGGCTCGGGACAGCCTAGCACTGAGGCCCTGGTCTGCTTTCAGTTGTTGAACCTGGACTCATAAATATGTCCACAGTGAAACGCGACCAAACAAATGTAACGGAAAAGTAATCAATATTTTTCATCAAAACACTTTTCTTGATGTACCCGTGCAGAAATGGCTTTGGATTTAGAACACAATGGCAGCGTGCTATGTTCCATTTCAAAATGCAGCATCGGGTGCCTTTGGTGTAGGCGTCTCCCCTAAATGTTGCACTTCTCCCTGCTAATAGTCTTGAAAATGCCCCCATGATCCCAGTAGTCATTCGCTGTATGGTCAGGTTATTCTCCTTAACTATTTATTTATTTACCACATTTATTTGATTACCACATGTATTATTACTGTGAAGCGCTATGTACATTAATGGCGCTATATAAATAAAGACATACAATACAATACAATTTATTTATTTATAAAATATTTTACCAGGAAGTAATACATTGAGAGTTACCTCTCGTTTTCAAGTATGTCCTGGGCACAGAGTTAAGACAAATAATACATGGTTACAAATACAGTTACATAAATGAAAAGGGTATACATTATGTACAAGACATTGCATGTACAGTTAAACATTATATTATATTATGGGCGTATGAAACAGTTACAGACCAGATTAAAATGTGAGACAGCCTTAGATTTGAAAGAACTTAAACTGGTGGTGGATGTGAGAGTCTCCGGTAGGTTGTTCCAGTTTTGGGGTGCACGGTAAGAGAAGGAGGAACGGCCGGATACTTTGTTGAGCCTTGGGACCATGAACAGTCTTTTGGAGTCTTATCTCAGGTGATAAGTGCCTATTGGTGGAAAGGCCTTTGTAATGTAATTACAGTACATATTTACAGAGAGGAATTCCCTTTTCCGTATCTGTGAAAAAGAGACTTCTAGAAGACTACAATAGACCATGTAAGCAAACATACCTCAAGGAATTAGCAACTCAATTCCATCTAGTGATACTGCAACGCAGTGACCCTGAACTAAGCCAGCACATTCCAAGACGTTGAATTTCAATTGGTACTCTTGTTGTGTGTCTGAATGGGAGGTAACTCGGCTCTGGAAGCATTATTCTTGTCTGTCAGACATGGTTGCCTAGCCTTAAAGCTGTTTCCATAACAGGAACAGTGGCCCATGACAACCGGAACTGCTTTTTCGGTGATCCACTATTTGACCACAAATCCTTATTCTATTGAGTGGTTTACTTTGCATTCTTGGCTGAGCTCAGACGGTTTAACAAAGTAAAACCCATGTTACGCTTAATCCTTCATAGGCTCACTTGATAAGTGAGTGTGTGATGATATGGAAACGGGTGACGAACTGGTCTAGTCTCAGACTGTTTCCCAGGAGGAAGTATTGTATTGTATGTCTTTATTTATATAGCGCCATTAATGTACATAGCACTTCACAGTAGTAATACACATGGTAAGTTAGAGTAATATAATGGTGCACAGTCATACTATTGAAACGAAGGGGAATAACTGATTGCAGGGTAATGATTCTCCCATTGCGCTGACTATTCAGATGCTTTATCTCGGGGGTGGCCAACTCCAGTCCTCAAGGGCCACCATCAAGTCAGGTTCTAAGGATATCCCTGCTTCGACTGAGCCACTGATTGAGCCACCTGTGCTGAAGCAGGGATATCCATAAAACGTGACCTGGTGGTGGCCCGTGAGGACTGGGATTGGCGACCCCTGCTTTATCTGATTCTGCAAATATTGTACGTGTATATTGTGCAGAATAGCACTGGAATCGGGGTGACACTGTGTTAATGAAAATGGGGATTCAATCAAAAAACACTAACTCGCCTTGTTTGGGGTTATGTTACTCTTTTTTTTATTTAAATCAGCAGTCTGCGCTCTTTGCCATTTTTTTTTAAAGATCTCTTCTCGTCTTTTCCAGCTGTTTTTATTTTAAAAGCTGATGCTTCATTCAGGAGATGCCTGTATAATAAGCTTTTGAAATGTTGGTTTCTGGGAGACTGAAATGAAGCTCTTCACAGAGTGTATTGCACGTTAACGGTTACGATGGTAACCCCAGAAGCTAGAGATTAAGAAAATATATATTTTTTAACACTAGAATTATTTTTACAAAATTATTTTGTTTCAATTTATTTTTATTGTTTTAGAGAGACATAACAAATATATTGTCCATACAACAAAGAGCATTAACAGTTCGTCATCTGAAATAAAATAATTGATATAACACGCGTCTCTCATGAGCTTAACAAAGGAAAGAGAAGAACGTAGAAAAGAAGAAAAAGAAGGGTGGGAGGGGGGGGAGGGGGGGGGGGGGTAGGACGAGCCCATTTGTCTGGTATTTCTGTATTTATTTATATAAATAATATATATTTATATATATTTCCCTAGTTTCCTGGCCATATTTCCCAAATTTTGTGAAATTTGTCAGTTTTCTGGTTCAACTGTGCTGTGAGGAGCTCCATCATCTTTATTTCCCTTAGTCTCCGTAAGACTTATTAAAAATTATTTTAAAGCGCAGGACATGTCCAAGGGGCAAGATACTAACATTATATGAGTTAAACTCTATATAGGCTTCCTGGGGGCAGGGTTCCTGCTTTAAGCTTTTAGAAAAGTCGACAATTGAATAACACATTACTTAACTTGTAAGTTTAGTTATAAAAAAAGATACATAAGAAGAATTCCTTAGAAAAAACAAACCTGTACCACTATTTTCTCCTCTGAAAAAAAGGGTGAAAGCTTCGAGAGCGGCTCAGTGAGTAAAGACACTGACTGGCACCGAGTTTGCAGCAGGGGTTCAATTCCTGGTGTCGGCTCCTTGTGACCTTGGGCATGTCACTTTATCTCCCTGTGCCTCAGGCACCAAACACATAAATTGTGAGCTCCACAGGGCAGGGACCTGTGCCTGCAAAATGTCTCTGTAAAGCGCTACGTAAAAATAGCAGAACATGCTATTATTATGTATAGTCGCAGAGGACACAAAACCAAAATAAAGCTTTTCTGGAGTCTACTCAAGGCATTGCGTGTAACAATCAGTACTGGCTCCTCTCTGTGGGGTTTACCTTACTATATAATACAGTACGTGTCATTTTGTATATTTGACATTTATTAAACTTATTGTTATTAGTTAGATAATGGGTATATGTTTGAACCCATTGAGTGCCGGAGGGGCCACGGTAACGAGGCCACGGTAACAGTGACACGCACCTCCGGCACGGAAACGGAAGAGGAGCCCTCGTCTGTCGTTTCCCCGGAGGGCAGATCGCATCCTGGTCTCCATGGGAATGCTGGAAGCGATCTACCCAACAGCAAGAACACACGCTGGGCATGGCGAAGTCACTACGTCATGGACCCCTGGAGTGACAGACCCCGGGATATAGTGACTACGTCTTAGGGCGACCAACGGGTCAACAATAAAAAATTGTTGGATTATCCCTATTTATTTATGACATTGTAGAGAAGGGGTTCTTAACCTTTTGACCCTTAATCACCCCTAAGGGACCAACAACGTCCCCAATCACTCATACCAATAATTGCATATGTAGCATTTCAATATTTTGATTTCATATGTCAACAAAAGGAATAAGGACCTACTCAACATCCCGAGTTCCCTTCTGATGTCCTTTGGACGGTTGACAACTGGTCCCCCGAACTACAACCCCCAGCAGGCAGCCAACAAACTACAATGACGTCGCTTCCGCTACTGCACATGGCAGTCCCTCACTTCCATTTCCCTTTTCGTCCCATACAGACTTATTTCCCCTATGAGGTTTTTGTAGGTGCCAGTTAAGACGTTTCACTTCAAAAATTAAATCTTCAACAAATCCCAGCACCTTCTCAGTCACCCCCTAAACCACCTCCAGTCACCCCCTGGGCGTGAAATCACCTCTGGTAAAGACCCCTGCTGTAGAGGATTAAGGTTAGCTGGGTAAAGCTTAGCAATGTCAAATTGTGTTTGTTCATTAAAAAGGTAACACAATAACAAATGTGTTGAGATGTTGTACAGATGCTGGACTTTGGAATGCCTGTTTCTATACATAGCTGAAACGAGACCTGCTAAAGACATTTTAGGCACGCAGAGGTAATTTATGCATGGACTACCTACATGGAGAGACGTTATAGAAAAGAAACTTATCTTTATAAACCTAAACTTGCTTGTGAGTCAAGTCAGCAGCTAAGTTATTTGAAAGTAAGAGCTTGTTCAACAGGCTACATGTGATGTTTAATATCCCATAGCCTGACATTATGTATGTATGTATATCTTTATTTATATAGCACCATTAATGTACATAGCGCGTCACAGCAGTAATACACGTGACATAATAATATAAATAACAAACAATACAAATAACATATAATGGGAATAAGCGCTTCAGACATAAAAGTAACATTAGAAAAAGGAGTCCCTGCCCCGAGGAGCTTACAATCTTATCCTAAGGACCGCAGATACATCTGAGTTGAATATTTTTGCCATATTAATTCACAGCATAGATATATTAGCCTAAAACTTTGCAAGTGTAAAATGTCACCTCTGCTATGTCATTTTTTTTATTTAGGAATACAAGTCTGTTAGATATGACAATGGCTGGGGAGGAGGGAATGCATCCACAAGTCAATGGAAGACTGAACAGGATACCACCATGAGGCGACCATTGATGAGACTAGAGATCTCTCCAGAAAGAGGGATAGAAACAGTTGCATGTGAATACAGAAGTAACGTAGGAACAAGTCCAAGGTACCAAGAGAACAAAGGATATGTTGTCACTTCCCCACGCTACGCTCGCTCAGATATCACAAGTTTTAATAGATATGGTACTACAAATAAAGCCCGTCAGAGCATTGCGCAGAAGTTCTACCAAGTGGGCAGTAACCACAATTCAGTATTTATGAGCAGCCTTCCCACCAGCCCTGCCGGACATCTCTACCACCAGTCGAGGAACAGCCGGAGTATGAATAACCTTTTCGAAAAAGAGAACTACCAGATTCAGCCAAGTGCAGTTGGTCAAGTGAGATCCATGATGCCGCCACAAATGAATAGAGGGTCGTCTTCAAGGTCCAGGTGGCAACAGAGTACATACAGAAGTGGGGCCACTGGAAGAGAATCCTTTCAATCGACTGCAGTGGGCAGTGGCTTCGATTCAAGTGGCAAAAAGATTACCATGACAGCTGGAACCGCTGCGGGCGGTGGGAGTGGAATTGCGCAGGATGAACGAGAAGGTGCCCAGTGGAATAGTCAAGTAGGGTAAGTCTCTACAAAACGAATGCTTATTATATGCACCCAACGCTGGCTCTCAACTGATTTGCTATGTATAGTTCAATCTAATTGTACTTGACTTCATAAAAGGTTTAAAATGGGATATGCCATGATAACGTGCCAGGGTATACGTAAATCCAACAGGTTTCAACTCCTCCAGCTTGTTTCAGAATCTTGAATGTCATATGATGTAAAGTATCGGTTGTGGTCGTAGAGAAAAGTCTCTATATTGAACCAGTATGAACGTTCTTTGCAGATATTATCACACGCAAGCTTCTTCACACCACAAATTCACCTCCTCTAGATGTGAAAGAAGGGGAACTATGTTTCTGTGTCTCTAGAGGAAAATAATAATCATTTCTTATTGTTCCAGTAGGATTTATTTATTTTAAAAAAAGATAGGAATTTGATCCCCAAATTTCAGTATTCAGGAACACAGATATCAAGTGAGCCCAACCTTTCAACAGTGTGGGGAATAGATAATCTGTCAAGATAGAACTGTAAATCAAGGGAAATGTTGAGATTATTTACTCTGAGAATGTGGGAAAGAAGTGATAAATCCTTATGCGGAAATGCAGAAATCTCATTATCCCGGGCACCTTCTTCCTTACGCCTCGAATAGGAATACCCGAATTACACACAGGACAAAAAGGCAAAAGCTACCTAAATACTAGCTGCTTAACACAGGATGAAAATAGCTCACTGTTATTGGTAATTTGCCATTGCACTGGCAAAGGGCCCATTTCGTCCCTTTCTACATAACTCTCAATGTCACTACAGTGCAACCAACAGTGCCATTTCCACAGCGACCACCAAGGAGTAGCACCAAATGCATATCAAGAAGGTTCTAACTATCATTTATGTGAAGAAAGTCATCTTTAGACCTTTGGGCGCCGCTGTGATGATGCGGTCACAGGATACAGATCGCATTTACTGCGCTGGGTGTGATAATGAGCATATCAAATAAAAAAAGCGCTGTTTCGCTCTGGAGCAGCCCTGGTTACAATGCTGTTAAACCAAAAATAACGATCAGGCGGGATTACTGCTTTATATATTCACAAAAGGGGTGCAAAATTACGGGATTACTGCTTTATATACACACAAAAGGGGCGCAAAATTGCGGGATTACTGCTTTATATACACACAAGGGACGCAAAATTACGGGATTACTGCTTTATATACACACAATAGGGGCGCAAAATTACGGGATTACTGCTTTATATACACACAAAAGGGGCGCAAAATTGCGGGATTACTGCTTTATATACACACAAGGGGCGCAAAATTACGGGATTACTGCTTTATATACACACAATAGGGGCGCAAAATTACGGGATTACTGCTTTATATACGCACAATAGGGGCGCAAAATTACGGGATTACTGCTTTATATACGCACAATAGGGGCGCAAAATTACGGGATTACTGCTTTATATATATACACAAAGGGGCGCAAAATTACGGGATTACTGCTTTAACTTCCAATGACTGATAACGCCTTACAAACACGACTGGTAAACCCTGGTCTGGGCAAGGATTATAGAGTTGGTTATTGCTGGAAGCTAAAGCCAATCAGGATCACACACACTTACCAACACAAACATACACACACACACACACACACACTTACCAACACAAACATACACACACACACACACTCACCAACACAGACATATACACACTTACCAACACAGACATACACACACACACACACACTTACCAACACAGACACACACACTTACCAACACAGACACACACACTTACCAACACAGAGACACACGGAACCAGGAGATGCAGAGAGGAGCATCAATGGAGTGCTCTGCAGCGCCACCTGCTGCCCGGAAGTGGTTAAGCAGGAAGACAGCCCCACTTGCCTCCTCCCTCCCCGTTCTGTGATCAGCTCCGCACTCCGCACCCGGCATCCTCCGCTCTCCTCCTACCCACACAAGCCTGTCTCTAGCCTAAGAGAGACAGATGTGCTGCCGACGGGGGAGAGCGGGCCCCTGGAGTTTGCCCGGGCTTTAGCTACGCCCCTGCTCAAAGAATAGGAATTTGTGTGCTGTGAGAGATATATAAATATAGTCATTGTTACTGTGACGATAGCTTCCACAGGCTTATTAATAGTACACAAAAATTACTACTGGGTTTGAACCGAACGAGGCTTAAGATATAATAAAGTGATTTTATTCCTTAGGATAGGTGAACACACGAGATAATACAGTAACAAACAAGAAGTACACTTACATGGGGGTTGGGGAAGGAGAAGTATGATGTAGCATTTCTCTCAGCAGTCAGGAAATCATTCAGGTGATATCAGGTTACCATGTCAGCAAACGAACACAAATGAAGACCAAATGAAGACCGAATGAAGACAAAGGATATATGGGGAACAGCAGGTTATAAACCTTTTGTCCCTCTATCTGTAACATTAAGTACCTGTGATTGGTTTTCAATTATCTCCAGCCAATCTTTGATGGGGGAACACATTTTAGGACAGGCCCCCCTGCTAGCTGGCACATGCGCAGTAGAACTCTGGGGTCTCATTTCTGTAGCCCCCCATAGGCAAATGGAATGCCAGCCAGTCTACCCATCTGGATCTCTAGCAAGATAACCTTTGTTGGAAGGTGATAACTGGGACACTTGGAGACTGCTCTGGTTTGAGCCTCCTCCGCCCTTAAATCATCAGGGAGGGTGACAAGACCCTTTGCACAATACTAGGGCCATCTGTTATCCTGGTAGGCAAAGGAATTTCCTCTGGAACTTTGTCCATACCTGGGGTCACAGTATTAAACATAAAACCTAACCGTATTAAAATATCTGGTTCTGTTGGGTCTGTCAGAACCAAACTTCTCAGTTCTCATGGCCGGAACTGGGACACCATATGGTCCAAAAAGCGACATGCTAGGACCTAGGGAAGAGCTATAATCATTAAAGGACTATTAACCCTTGTGCTCCCGGATGGATTCTAGTGTGTGTGTGATGCAGACACTGATGTTACAATAACACAGGGGAAACAGGGAAATACACATTTACAGGTTATAACAGGGGTTAACTCACATTTCTGGACCTCAGCCCAGTTAACCCCTTGTCTCCCAGGTGGGGTCAGGGGTGGCCAAATGGGGTGCAACCCCTTTAATACCGGGCCACCCCCTTTCTCCCTCTACAGTTACCACTGTAGAATGCACTTCGATCTTTTTCAGGATTTTTTACTGTTCTCCTCTTGCTACAAACTAAATAGGACCATTTACATGAGCAAATGTCTAAACCAGCGGTGGCCAACTCCAGTCCTCAAGGGGCACCAACAGGCAGTGCCGTCTTAACGCATGGGCACGCTGGGCAGTTGCCCGGGGGCCCCACGAGCATATGGGCCCCATGCTAATCTATGCACAGACCAGAATTTAACACTAATTTTCCGATCACCCGCCTCAACATTCAAATCTCCCGCTAACTCAGTAGAAGGAGAAAAATTACGACTTGTAGCGGAGAGCTGGCATGTCTGCATTCGCGAGATAAATTTTGCAGGGCCCAATGCACTGCTTTGCCTGGGTGCCTATAATGCTGTTAAGACGGCTCTGCCAGCAGGTCAGGTTTACAGGATATTCCTGCTTCAGCACAGGTGGCTTCATCAGAGGCTCAAGCCACTGATTGAGCCACCTGTGCTGAAGCAGGGATATTCTTTAAACCTGTAGTGTTAGTGGCCCTTGAGTCCGGGAGTTGGCCACCCGTGGTCTAAAACAAGCTACGGCTGTGAAATGGTTAAACGTTGGTAATGTTCTGGGAATTATGTGTTCTGACATTGTCCCTCCATCGTGTTCTGACATTGTCCTTCCATCGTGTTCTGACATTGTCCCTCCATCGTGTTCTGACATTGTCCTTCCATCGTGTTCTGACATTGTCCCTCCATCGTGTTCTGACATTGTCCCTCCATCGTGTTCTGACATTGTCCCTCCATCGTGTTCTGACATGTCCCTCATCTGTTTTCTGACTTGTCCTTCCATCGTGTTCTGACATTGTCCTATCGTTCTGACATTGTCCACCTCCATCGTTGTTCTGACATTGTCCCTCCATCGTGTTCTGACATTGTCCCTCCATAGTCTTCTGACATTGTCCCTCCATCATCTTCTGAAAATTGTCCTTCCATCGTGTTCTGACATTGTCCTTCCATCGTGTTCTGACATTGTCCCTCCATCGTGTTCTGACATTGTCCTTCCATCGTGTTCTGACATTGTCCTTCCATCGCTTGCATGCTCATGTTTCAGGAATGCTTCCCGGACTTCTGAAGTGGAAATGACTATGGAGAGGGCTGTAAACATGTTGGAGAGTGACAACGCTTCTTCCGGTTGGGTAACAACAGCAGCAAGTTTTATTCAACATGAATGCTTTCAGAAGGCAGAAGCCAGGAGGCGGGTGAGTCAATCTGGCATAGTGGTAAAACAGACTTTTCAAGTGACACCATGTATACACCACCCTGGCAGTGAATTTCCATCTGCTTGTCTGCGGGGACTTTTTGCTTTAATACAGGAAGACCAGCCTTAAGCTACAGTACGGTATATCACACAAGTGACCGTAAATCCGATGGCTGGCAGGGTTGACACGATCATCAGTTGTTCTCCCCATTCAGATGCTCTTTCATCTTGGGCAAATCACCTACTCCCCATGTACAGTATGTCAGCCTACACAACTGATAGGATTACCTCTGATGGTTCCTCCAAAGTGGTACACGTCTACCCCGCAGTTTTCAAACCTCAGGATACCTTGGAAGAGGAGATAAAAGGCGTTAAGAGAAATAAGCAGAATATATCTAAGGTGAAAATGTAATAATTAAAACTAAGGGGGAAAGTACATAGAGGTATGATATATATATAATTTATTTTATTTATAAAATGTGTTACCAGGAAGTAATACATTGAGAGTTACCTCTCGTTTTCAAGTACAGGCAGTCCTCGGTTATCCGACACAATGCGTTACTCAAAATGGCGTTGGATAGCGAAACGTTGTAATGCGAAACACATTTTCCCATAGGAACACTGTTTAAATGAAAGTTTCCGTTCCTGAAGGCATTTTTAACACTAAAATACACCAAATATTTTATGCAGGCAATAAGATATGCAGCACACTCATAAATTATATAGTGTATATACTGTACTGTATTATATTTAATATAACATAACAAATAATATATTATATAGTATAATATAATATTATATATATATACACATAAACAACGTTGCAAAGTGTCGTAAGAGCGTTGGATAAGCCGTTTTGGCGTTGTAAAAATGAACATGGGTATGCATTGCATAGCATTGGATAAGCCATTCGTTGTAAAACGAGGACTGTCTGTATGTCCTGGACACAGAGTTAAGATGACAAATAATACATGGTTACAAATACAGTTACATAAGTGAACAGGGTAGATTGCATGCACAGTTAAAGATAATATATATATTATAGGCGTATGCAACAGTTATAGACCAGATTAAAATGTGAGCCAGCTTTAGTTTTGAAATAACTTAGACTGATGGCGGCTGTGAGAGTCTCTGGTAGATTGTTCCTGTTTTGGGGTGCACGGTAAGAGAAGGAGGAGCGGCCGGATACTTTGCGGAACCTTGGGACCATGAACAGTCTTTTGAAGTCTATATATATATATATATATTTTGGAGCAAAAAGTGGCACTGCGTGCTCATTTGCATGTCATTCCCAGAATCCCTTGCTGCAGTGGAAGTGCTGTATGCTGGGTGATAATGGGGAAAGGCGGGGTTGCAGACCTGCCTAGAACATGCAGATGAGCATACAGTTGTATTTGCATATTTACTTTCCTGTGGAGGGTTTTGTCACTTTTTTCACTCACCATAACTAACTCAGTATTATGTATACCCTATCCCATAGCTTCTTTGCATACCCAGTTAATCAACCCCACACTGATGGAGACCCATTAAGGTCGAAACAGCTGTCTGTGGGTGTGTTCTGGGTATGCACCTTAACCCTGGCAGTGCTAAAGCTGTGACCATGCAGCAAGCTTAAGCCTATAGGGAACATGTTAAAAATCGTTTTTGTAGCAAAAAGTGGCACTGCGTGCTCATTTGCATGTCATTTCCCAGAATCCCTTGCGGAGTGGAAGTGCTGGATGCTGGGTGATAATGTGTGAAAGGTGGGGTTGCAGACCTGCCTAAAACATGCAGATGGCATACAGATTTGATATATTTATATATATATATATATATTATATATATATATATATATATATATATATTATATATATATATATATATATATAATATATATATATATACAGTGGTTGACAAATCACCAAAAAATCTACTCGCCACACAAAAAATCTACTCGCCACCTAGTACCAAACGTGTGCTGCTTAGGCCAATTATACTGCCCGGGGGTTAAATCCACCGCCCGGGGCGAGCAAATGTATAGTTTGCGAAACATGTATATATATATTGTATAGTAATGTATATGTAATATGTATATAGTATATAGTATATATAGTATAGATATAGTATATAGAGAAGCTATAATTATACCCCTCTATATATATTATATATAGAAGGGATACATGGCACACCTGTACATAAGTAGCAAGAAGTTCTCAATCATGCATTCAATATTTTAAGCATGCTAATTATCCGAGGGCTTTGCAGGGCCCACGCATTTCGCAGCGCTGCTGTCACTTTGTTATTGTGGTTCAGAATTAAATAATGTTTGTAACCACTTCTGTTTTATTTGCATTTTGCAAAACCATGCTACAAGTATTGAATGGCACCTTTTACATTATTACCCACATGTACTGCAGAATAAAATATCCAGTGTACATTGATTTGGCAAATAACTGCCTACAAAGGTGTGCCTTATTGCTCTGAGCTTAGCATTGCTTAGTAAATATGGTCCAAAAGGTGAGTGCAAAGTTTTCTGAGCACCCGATGTGTCCCCTGTGCTTTCAAATGATTCCCTACCATTGGCATGTAATACAGGGGTGCTCAAACTCCAGTCGTCGTCGTCGTCCCCCCCCCCCCCCCCCCCCCCCCCCCACCGCAGCTGGTCAGGTTTTCAGGATATCCCTGCTTCAGCACAGGTAGCTCAGTCTTTGAGTTAGCCACTGATTGAGCCACCTGTGCTGAATCATGGATATCATGAAAACCTGACCAGTTGATAGCTGGAGTTGCACACCCCTGCTGTAGTTCCCATTACGGAAAAACATAAAATGTCATCGCATTGAGCTCATTTTAAGATATAAAGGTTTTATAAAGGTGACTCACTGCACCTGTTCTGCATCCATTGTTCAGATGTATGTGTGTGTGTATGTATGTATGTATGTATGTATATATGTATGTGTATATGTATGTATGTTTGCATATCTTTATTTCTATAGCACCATCCATGTAAATAACGCTTCCTCGCAGTAATAGACAAAACTAAATAACATGGGATGTAACCCATAATAGGAATCGGTGCTTCAATCATAAAGGTAGACATTAGGGAAAGGAGTACTGCCCCAAAGAGCTAACACTCCAGCTCTATTAACCATTAAGTATCTGAGAGTCCTGCTTAGGGAAGTGAGTGCTCACTGTGTGATGTCAGTTCTATTCTCTCGTTACTTTATACAGCTGCAAACATACAGTACCAGCTTCGTGTTTTATAAATACATTTATAAATACATTAAACATGGTCAAATCAACACCACTGAGAGCTCATAGAGATCATTAAGGAATGATTTCACTCTTTTAGATGCACATGGTACAAATCTGAGCTAGGCTTGGGTGATGTGATGTGTTTGGTGTGACTGCTGGAATTTCACATGAGACTTATAGTCCTTGTGATAATACGTCAGCACAATAAGGTTTGCACAAGGCAGCAGGATTCCAATCCCTTCTGGAATTCTGAAGAGATGTATGAAATTCTATTTGAGATAGAATGACTTGTAACATTACACTTCAGAGGCTGGTTTTATATCAGGATAGTGTTTATATTTTCTGCTGCGCCATTGCTGCAACCTCAAAGACAAAACCTGCTTATGTTCATGCCACACAATATGTGTCAAGTACTTTTTAACGGGGCAAAATGAACCAGTGACATGTTTAAGGGGCCTCATCTGGGTGTTTGATAACCTTTTTTTTAACCCAAATCTGAAACCTACTGTATACATATTTTACATTTATTTGTTTAAGGTAGACTTGGGACTTGTTTGATTTCCCTTGGCTGCTCCCCTTTGAGTGATGTCACTTTGTGATGTCACTGTGTGATGTCACTGCATATTCTGCAAGTACTTGTACATACAGATTCCCCCTACCCACATCTTTACTGGTTCTCTGATCAGGGTAGGGTGGGATAAGGATGAAGAAAACACTTAATTGACAAACACTTCATCAACCAGAGGCCCCTAAAAACTTCAACTGTCCGACTGTGTGGGATTGCACCTTTAAGTGATGTGGGCCCATTGGGGAGCCCTTTTAAAGAGGGACCCAATGATTTTATTTACAGGCGAGAATGCCCCTTTAAGGAAATATCCTTTCACAACCCCTTCAGTGCTGCAGGTAACACCATGCGCTGCATTCCTGGCTCTTGCTACGGATTAATATATGGAACCTGAAGCTGTGTTCTTCCTTCATAGAAATATTTTTTTTAATCGGTTGCTAGCGGTTTCTGTAATGAATAGCTGAAAGAAAGCCAGTGTTCATGTGATCTAGTCACAGGCATCCAGGATTATTATACAGATTTTTTCCCTATGTTATTGTACTTGGCACAACCTCTTTATAGGTGGTGTGTGTGTGTGTGTGTGTGTGTGTGTGTGTGTGTGTGTGTGTGTGTGTTGTGTGATTGGTGTTTGTGGTTATGTGTGTGTGTGTGTGTGTGTGTGTGTGTGTGTGTGAAGTAAGTACATCTACACAGATATGATGAAAAATAAGGAGAAACCTTTCCAACAATAGAATGAGTGGTTCTGGCTCTCTCTGACTTTAGCCTGCATCCTACGTTATAAATCCAGTTAACCTATTCCCTCCTGTTCAGTTGTTATTTTCATATAAGGCAGAGTGTGGCATGCCCAAATTAAACTATGCATCTGAGGCCTAGAGCCACGAAAGGGTGCTAAACTTTCGCACACCTCAGATCCATGAATGGATGCTACATTTTAGCGCCCTTTTGTGTTTCTGAGAGTACAAGCTTACAATGTTGTTGAAAATATGTTATTGTACAGTATACATAGCACAGTGTTAGTGGACACAATTCAGTACATAATGCCTCAGCCATGCACAATGAATCTCCCGCCTGAAGCGCTTGCTGCTTGTTTTCCTGTAGCAGTGGGGATAAAAGTACTTTGCTACACACATGGTGATAAATGGGATTCTGAGGCTAGGTCTTTCCTCCAATTCTTTGTCCCCATCACCCCTTTTTCTTTGCTTCCCATTGGGTAGGTCTATTCCCTGGGTGGAATCCCGAAGCTCCTACAGCTTCTGAGCAATGACAACGAAGACGTTCAGCGGGCAGCATGTGCTGCTCTCAGGAACATCGTGTTTGAAGACAACGACAACAAGCTGGAAGTGTGTGAGCAACGTGGGATCCCCAGTATACTCAGTCTGCTGAGGGACACACGGGACGTGGAGACAAAGAGGCAAATCGCAGGTACAGGGTCTTTATGAGCCGATCCCCATGTTGCACACAATACGTAGACGATGTCTTGCATTGGCTCAACGCAGCATTTCATATTCCATTCATGGTTTTGTGTCTTCACCACAATTAACACCGTGGGTGCCTGACGTTCCTGCATCACATTGCTCTGCAAGGCCTTGCAAGCACCTCCAGCGATGAAGGGGTTAATTGATGTTGGTGATCAGTCAATAAAGGATGACAGACGATGTACAAAGAAGTAGGCCAAAAGCCGTGTTTAAAAAAAATGTAGACAATTTCTTATACCACAGAGCCCTGGAAGATGCCTGGATCATGCCTGGTTATAGCTCTAATGCCTATTTGCATACTAAAGAAAAGAGAATTGTCAGCAGAAATAATTAAAAAGTGTGGCTTTGCAAAAATATGGCTAAGCAGTGAAAGGATTGAGCCGTGTAAACATGTAAAAGCCGTGTGATTTTTTTTTAGGGGGAGGAGTATTTTTTAATACTAAATGAATGAAGTATAACCGGTTTTGTCCACTCGGCAAGAAAGGACATGATAAGGCCACGGGGTCAGTCTCGCTCCATTGGCCATTAGGGTTCTGCAGCAGGAGGCGATGTTGTGATTTTCTATTTGTGACCCGGCGGCCATATTTGAAGAACAAATGCAGCTTCAATTTCAAAATGGTAGTGATCGAGGAATGAGTTACTAGGCTTCCCATGTAATGCATTTTAGAAAAATACTATCGTGGCCCAATCAACTCAACCAATCATTTCCATAGGGTTTTTTTTGTCCACATAAGAAAAGTGGTAGATTTCTTCAATGAAATACACTTAAAAAGGGGGCTATATATGTGAGGCTGTCTCTTAAAACATGTTTATCGACAATTTTTGCATTTTTTTAATTACTTGGAGATCTCCTTTTGCCCTTTCCAACTCTTATTTTGGTCTTTAATATCTGATACTCCGTTCAGGAAATCTAAGCGTTAAAATATTTTATATATATCTATATATATATATTAATATATATACTACAATAGAATATATATAATATATATATATATATATAGATAATATAAATATTATAATATATATATAATATATATATATAAAAATATAAAGAAAAAACAGAGGCACACACACTATTGCAGTAAAGTAGGTGCTTATCCCATATAGACAATAGGTATAAAATAAGCTCCTTACCAGGCAGATCCAGAGTTAGCCCACAAGCAAGGAAGAGACAGCACTCCTTGAGAAAGGTCCTGTTTCTCAGGACCGAACACGCTCCGCGTGAGATGCACGACTGTTTTCTACTAATACACTTCTTTTTTTTGGATACTTCTGAGTGTGCTGTCTCTTCCTTGCTTTGTGGGCCTGTAACTCTGGATCTGCCTGGTAAGGATTTATTTATTTATATATATATATATTTACATCTGGGAGGATAAAATGGCGCTTCCCACGGGGCCCTTAGTCTGAAGGTTACCTTGGCAACCTCAGAAGATAGATTTTGAAAATTAGGATTTTTTTACCCTAGGGGGGAGAGACACGAACATTATATGAGTTACACTTACATAGGCCTCTGTGTGGATTGCTGCTTCAGAAGCAATCCAAGTGGCACTTATTTTTTTTTAACTCTTTCTTTGTGTTTTTAAGCTGCAGTTCAAGCTGTTGTTTAAAATGTGCATCAATACAATCTGCACACTGACAAGTGATTAACGTAATTGCTGATCGATTTGTTCTCCTATAATCAATCGGTGACGATTCGGCTCAGGGTTTCACTAAATGCATCCTGGGTCCTCTTCTGCTGCACTGACAGACAAAGTTCTGTGAGGAAGATCATGTGACCAGGCAGGCACTAGATTCAATTGGTTGACTGCTAGAGAGGGCAAGGCTCAAAGAGGTGATGCTGTTTCAGAAAGGGAAGAGGATGTGACTTTGTAAATCGTTGCTGTAGGAACAAAAATGCTTGTTACATTAGAATAAATTAAAAATGTCTTTAAAATTGTATATATTTTTAAATGCTACAAGTATTTTCTCATAGTACAGAACCAATATATTTATAAAAAAAATAAAACATGTAGGATATTGCTTGAACTGCAGCTTTAATATATGCAGCCTTTGATTACCTTTATTGAAAACTAATGACCTAGTCTGCTGATCGATTAGTTCTCCTGTGATCGATCAGCAAAGATCCTGCTTCCCAGGGTTCACTAAATGTCTGTCTGTCAGTTTCAATCAATCCTTCAGTCAGTGTAACTCAGCAGCTACAATGTATTCTTATATTACTAAGGTAACATTATCTATTGTTACAGTTTACAGCTCAAACTGCTGGGAACATTGGCAACAAATAATCACAAACAGGAAAGCGTTGCAAAGATCTTGCACTGCTGGGGAGGTGGGCTTAAACCTGCTATAGAAATCAAAGGATGCTCAGTATATTAAAACTCATTAAATAATACATTAAGAATTGAATTAAATTAAATGTAGCAAGCTTTATCTAATAGTACAGACCAGATTTATTTATTTTTTAAAACGCACATGTAGGATTTTGCATGGATTGCTCTTTTAAAATTGTGCTAGTTTGTCACTGCAGAAATGCATTATGGTGCCATATATTGGTAGGATTTAAGGGTTTTTTTTCTTATGGATTTTCCAGACCTTAAATAATATGTCTACTTAATAACATAAACTTTTTAAAGCAAGGCTTAATTTGAAAATGGAAGGTGTCATTAAAGTAATACAAGCAACAGATACAATAGGAATGCCTTTGTGGCAAAGTTTACACTTCTATTATCTATAATGCATCATTGTTTAAAATAGGAGGATTACCCCTATCACAAAAAGCCAGGTCTTGGGAGCCTGATGATTTATTAACCTGGAAAGAACTTGGTGCCTGGTACTGGGGTGTTTCTGGGTTCCTTAATGTCTGCGAGATTCTCTGATCCTTGGTGATGATAAAGGGATTTCTTTGATGCTCGAGGGCCCATCAGCCACACTTTTCCCGGAATCTTATTCTGTAGGGTGAAGAATGCACACTTATTTTAGACTTACTCACTGTAGGAGTTTCTTCCTCAACAAAGATAAAGAGAAAACGAAATGTCGTGGCCAGGAAGTAAAGGGAGGAAGCCAGACGTGTATTAAATGAACAATAGGAAACCGTGTGACACTTTCCCAAGGTGGATACAGTTATAATAAGGCTTAACAGTAAAGTACCATTTACACCGGTGCTTCTCAGCCAGGCTGGTACGGACCCTAGTGTGCCAGGTGGAAAACTCTGCTAACTGCTTAGCGTGTACGTCCTGCGCTGCCTGGAGACGTACAGGCTTTGATCCACCGCTCCTCTCTCAGCCCAGCACAGGGGAGAGAAAGAAGCGTCTCCATCTCCAGACAGCACACGCCCATGGTTGATGGGGAGTGGAGTGTGAGGGCTTTGTGTGGGGAGGAGAGTGCGAGGGCTTTGTGTGGGGAGTGGAGTGTGAGGGCTTTGTGTGAGGAAGGGGAGGGAGGTAAGTGCTTTGTGTGGGTGGGGTGAGCAGGGATTTCCCACGAGGCTGACTAGACCACAGGTGCGCAAAGTGGCGGGAGCGCCCCCCAGGGGGGGTGCAAGATTTTCTGGGGGGGTGCGGCCATTACAGAGGCCCCGCGCTTCCCCAAAGGCATTTAAATTAAATGCCGGGGATCGCGGGAGGCCTCTGTAAAACTCCCTTGCCTCACTTACCATCCAGCAACACGTCGTCATGGCAACCCGGCGTCAAATGACACTGCGTGTCACGTGACCCCGCGTCGTCATTTCACATCGGAGCCATGTAGGAGGGGAGGATTAAAAGCAGGAGGAGACCAGGCAGGGGGGCGCACAGGACGAAAAGTTTGCTTGGACAAAGCTATAGCTTAGAGCTAGAACATTTTGTGAGAGCGGCAATTTTTTGGGGAGGCAATTTGTGTGTGTGTTAGTCTTACCTTTCCAGGAGCAGCCCCCCTCGTGTAGCGTCACGTTGTCATGGCGTCGCGACATCACATGACGATGTGTTGCTATGAACATGGACATGGCAACGCGTCATCACGGCGTCATGACGACACTACGCGGAGGAGGAGGGCCGCCCCCCAGCCTGCGGGCGGAAAATAGGTAAGTCCGCCACCGGGGGTGAGGCGTGTGGTGTTATGATTAAGAAAGAGGGTGTGTGTGCTGTGTGAGAAGGTGGGATACATGTGGAGTGTTTGGTGAGTAAAAGGATGAGTATGATGTGTGAGTGTGCATGTGGAGTGTGTAAGAAGAAGGGGGTGAGTGCAGTCGGGTGCAATACTGCAGTGACGAGCATAAATCACAGAAAACGAAAGTAAGTCACAAATGAAAGTAATTTGTAAAGAATGTGTATTGTCTTTTGGGCCCCCCCAAAAAAGGATGTGTTTCAATAAAATCTGCATAATTGCAAGGTTAACATGTTAATATTATCTCATTTAACTCCACAGTGACTGATCTTTTAGAGGGAGTTATAACTTCAGTGGTGTAACAATTTTAATATTTGAAGTAAAAACCTTTTTTATCTATTAGTATTTTTGATAGCTAGTGGCCAGTGAGGACTTCAGTAGTGAAGGGTTAATTCATTTGTAACACTTTATCCCTCAATGTGCCTGCCAGAGAAGAAGTCTGAGCAAAGTTGAGCTGTTGAGTAGAATAACAACCCATGTAATATATCACAGAAACTCAATGCCATCCTCAGATTAAATATCTGCCTACAACTGCCCCATGTACAATGTGCAGCTAAAATAGCCACATTATTATGCCAGTGCTGGCAGGGTGTTCATAATATGCCGCACTTGTTATTTCATGTAGCGCCTTTCTCCCAATGGGACTCAAAGCGCTTTGCAATTACAGTATAGTGCCCGGTACACAATTACAGTATAGCGTGTAGTACACAATTACAGTATAGCGCCCGGTACGCAGCACATAGGAATTTTTAAATCTATATTCTTGGGGCCTGCGGCACAGGGAGATAAAGGGACTTGCCCAAGGTCACAAGCTTGCCCAAGGTCACAAGGAGCTGTCATTGGAAATTGAACCAGGGCAATCAGAGTCATTCTCTTTACTCACTAGCCACTCCTCCACTATACATATGCTGCCATGCAATTAAACAAGGTGCAATATAAAACTATTTAAAATGAAATGCATCTTTTTATCTCACAATGATATGTACTATACTTCCGGTGTTGAACGATATTCATATAAAATACATTAAAAATATTTCTGATACCTCTGGGTTGCCCCTTAATAGATTTTTGTTTCCATGAACTGAATAAAACGTGTAGGAATCCTGAAGAATTCTCATCCCATTTACAGTGTATCTGTGTTTCTTACATTGCAGGGTTGCTGTGGAACTTATCTTCCAACGACCAGCTGAAAGGCATGCTAATAAGAGACGCTCTGCGTCCACTCAACAAAAGCATCATTATCCCGTGTTCAGGCTGGAGTGAGGGAGACTACCCCAAGAAAGACATCCTGACCGACTCAGATACCTTCTACAATGCCACCGGCTGTCTGAGGTGAGCATTTCTCTCACACTTGGTGATATCTCTCTGGCTTATTTAGAGGTGGAGACTTACTAACAAACGCACAAACGTGACTCTTTTCCGTGCGCTTAATTTTAAATTAAATGCCGGAGGATCGCGTGAGGCCTCGGCAACGTCCCTTACCTGGTCTTCGGCGACACTGCGCCATGGCAACGCGGTGTCAAATGACGCAGCGGGGTCACATGGTCATTTGACGCCGAAGACAAGGTAAGGAGGGGGTATGTGAAGGGGGGAGTGCAGCGGGGAAAGTTTGCACTCCACTGTATTACTCTACTCTTTAGGGTATTTTGTCTTCATTTTTGCTCGTGCAAGAGGGGCCTCGGCACCAGAGTGGCACAGCACTCGCGATCATGTGACCGCACTGTCACTGATGACATCACAGATGGGGAGGAGTCCTGCTTCCGCTCCATTTCCTCATAGATCGCGTTCTGGGCGCAACACGCAATCTCCCCTAGAAAAACGAGCAGGAAGATAATGAAATAGCTCAGGGGGGGAGGGGGCTCGATCAGTGCTGTGCTGAAGCAGGGATATCTTTAAAACCTGACCTGTTGGTGGCCCTTGAAGACTGGAGTTGGCCATCACTAACATAGTAGCTATGTCTAAAGGGTTACACAAAGGTTAAATCAATTATATTAATTGACTTATTTGGTTATATTTCTTGCGCTTGTAATATACATTAAGTATTGCGTCCATTTAGTTAATTTCAAACTTGTTGGTGAAAGGATTTTGTAGCTTTTGGGGGGGGGAGAATTACTGTAATATTAGTTATATTGTATCTTAGAAGCTTGCTATATTATACTGTGTCTCAATTCTATTTGTTATCTATTCAATTACATAATGAGAACAGGATAACAAAAATGAAAAAAGGTTGCTTCCGCTCCGGACTCTTTGAGAAAGCGTCTGGAGACGTGAAATGCATCGGGGAGCTATTATCCTTTTTATCCTATTTGATTTTTTGCAATTTAAAAAATACAAATCTGGCTTACCCGTGCATGCAAGAAAGGCCGTTGTGGGGTAGATGATAAAATGTGGCGATATTTTTTTTACGGTAGTGCGATATGATCAGGTATCAGAGATTTGTGAGTAGCATATGAGTTTGGCGTTAACTGCTCATTTGTATAATCTGCATGAAAAACAACACTGACATATCGCCGCAGTAAAAAGCCTATATCCCGGCAATATGGATTTAGTGAATACACTGTACATGTATAAATAAAGTTGGTGTTAAACCACATTAATGCCATTTTTTTATTGATTAAAGCAGCAATACTTATTTCCCCCCTTTTTTTCTTCTTTTTATATGTAAAGCCTGTGACAATGTATAATTCTACATTCTGACCTAAGCTGGCAATCGTTTGGTGCGCCTTTTAAATATCTGTAAAAATCCTGATGGTGTGACTAATGAAATGGCCGCCTTCCACTCTTGCGCTGCAGTCTGTCAAATGCTGCAGCTGATATGTAACATTATATTACTAAGTGTAACACATTATTGTTGCAGCTTTCAGAGTAATAGTCTGCTGTTTGGAACACAGCAACAGATGTGTTTGTGATACTTTGTTGCCAAAGGACAGAGCTCAAAAAGGTGTGTGCGAGAGTTTTTCAAAAGAGGAAATGGATATGACTTTGTAAATGGTTTCTGTAGCAACCAAAGGATGATCAGTACATTTTTAATAATCAATAAAAAATGGCATTAGGAGTTTAAAAAAAAATGCAGACCGTATTATCTAATACTTTAGAACTGATTTTTTTTTTTTTTAAAACATAAGATTTTTCACATTTTAACTTTTCATAAATCTAGGCCATTGATGTTCATTTTAAGTCTGGCTTCACAGGGAAGAATGAGCATCTATAGTTACCTTGATGAGACGAGAGCGGAATGATGTAATTGTGTGGGGTTTTGGCTCTGTACTATAACCCCAGGTCTGGCTTTATACGCTCTGTAATGCAGTTGTCTGAAATGCTTGAAAAATGGTGTTGTGTAGTTTAAACACTGCTCCTTGTGTAAGGGACCGGGGCAGACTTGGGGAGTCTGTGTGAGATGTGTACATTCACCCTTGAGTGCCAACATTTCGACCTGTTCCAGTAAATCAGGTTGAATGATTTGCTTTTTGTCATTGTACCGCTGACAATTGGGCTTTCAGGCATTCAGTTTAAAAACAATTAAACAAATCCTCAGAGAACAACACAAAGTTGAATGGAATTCCTTTGAGGTGACAGCATTTTACAGGGAAACAGGGAGAGAACAGCAGCAGTCCCCCAAGTTAAGTTATATCTTTTTACTTGCTTGAGCCAATGGGTCCAGCAGAGCAGAGCTGGTTCTCCTTCAGGACCGGGGACACCTTGGTTGAGGAGGTATTCACCTGGGATGTCCCAGAACAGAGCGGAAACACCATCAGCATCCAGCCATTAAAGGGATCTTCCCCACACTGGTGGCCTTGTCAGTAATGAAGCAATCTGCAACGGTGCTGGTTTCCCTTTTCACCAGCAAATAAAAATATCACTTCTGCGAGCGAGACCTATTTCAGGGTCTCTACTGCAGTACTACAAACAAACTCATATGTTCCTTTTTCTATTCGGATCCATAATACCTCTGATTCTCTATCCCTTTCTTATGCTACTGTGCAAAAAAAATAAAAATACCACGTGGGAGCACATTGACGTGTCTCAGACAGGTCTGCATCCCTGCCTTTCCCTTAGCATACAGGGCTTCCTCTGCAGCCAGGGATTATGGGTAATGACATGCAAATTAGCACTCACATTGGCACCTTTTGCTTCATGTCCATTTTAACATGGACCCCTATAAGCTTATGCCTGCCGCATTACACAGCTTTTCAGCACAGCCTGGGTTACAGAAGTGCATAACCAGTAAAACCTCCTCACTGATTGAGCCATCTGTGCTGAAGCAGGGATATCCTTACGACCTGACCCTTGAGGACTGGAGTTGGCCATCCCTTTTCTAGTCTCCAGGTAATATTATATGGTAATTGTTTTACTACCAGTGCCCCTCACCTAATGAATCCTAGAAGGAAACGGAAGGATTGATTGAAACTGAACGGCAGCCATTTAGTGAACCCCAGGAAGAAAGATCTTTGCTGATCGATCACGGAAGAACGAATCGATCGGTATCGAATGTAATTAGTTTTCTATAAAGGTAATCAAAGGCTGCATATATTTAAACAAAAAAGGGATTTATTTTAAAGTGCTGCACGGACTCTGTTCGTTAATCAAACTGCTTACTGATACAGCTCAACCCTCTTATAACGCTGTGCTTGGGGTTCAAAGCATCACATCGCATGATCGTGATAGAAATAATGTACAGTTGTATGAATTGTACAATAAAGTATTTAAGATGCCAATAATCGTGTTGTAAAGTATTCATAAATACAAAAGTTGGGAGCCACGCTTGCATCGCGTTATAAGCGGATTCGCGCTGTAACGGATCGCGCTATAACGGGGTTGAGCTGTACTTGTTTCCGTATTACTATTCAATTGTGGACACTTGTATTATTTCACGTTGAGATTTTATTTAAGTCGTCTCAACCAAAATAGCAAATACTCAAATGAATTTGCAAGAAAAAGGAATCTACTTTTTCTTCCAAGCGCTGTTGGGCAAATAAACAGCTTATCCGATCAGTTTGTTTCGAATGACAGACTTTTCAGCTGGTTTCGTTGAACAATAGCAAACTCATCTACATTCATTTAATGGCGATTGGGAAAATATTCTACCACTTTAGTTACAGACGTGGCGGCTTTTATGATGGGTGTGAAAAAATTTGCGTTTTATTTTCTAAGCACGGAAAGGTTTAAAAGTTATTTAACAAACCGTGAATCATTCGTAAAGTCGAAGCTGGTATGATTGGTAAAGGTTCACCAATAAATTCCAGCACCGCTGGTAACGGGAGGGATGAAGCACGGGCTTGTTATATTAATATGGCGGATTATTAGAACAATGAGTCCTGTAAAAGGAGAGCTCTCACGCAGAAGGAAACGTGGCTCCGTTCTGCGATTCGGATTAGTCAAACAAACTTGTTTAAAGTGGCAATTCAAGCATTCATTTTTTACATTAGATTGAAGCAGGGGGTCTCCGGAGCTGAACCCCATAAACCCCGTCTCCAGGGACCCCTTGCCTTCATATTGGGTACAGGTAGCTGCATCCAGGGTTCATATTATGGCCGTTTTTCAAAGCTCCCGCAGCCGGCGGCCAATAGGAAGCTGTGATGTCACCCAGTGTGGCTTCCTATTGACCCACATTACGCGGGACCTTTAAACTGCAGCAAACTGCCGAGAGATACCGGCACCACCTTCGGAGGTCAGTATTTCTGGAAGCAGGGGGTCCCCAGAGCTGAAATGAATGGGGTTCAGCTGCGGAGAGAGAGAGAAGAGATCCAATATACCAGCACAGCACAAGTATTAAGTCTTTCAGGACCACTTTTTGGGGTAGCGATGACACGGCTGTGACCAGTCTCCAGTGACGGAGACAGACGGAAGTGCCCTCCTCTTCCATGCCGATCGCCTCTACCTCTCCGACAAACACAATTCCTGTGCTGTTCCCTGAATGTCATAAGAGTATTTGAAAAGGGCTTTTCCCTTTTTGTTTTGGATTATACTGTACCTGCAGTCGTCTAACTAGGGTTACGTTACTTACTGCTGGCTTAGGGCTGGTTTGGAGCCCCATTGAATTGAATGTTATCAGCAGTGTCTTGTAAGTTAACAGTAATGGAAAATAACATAAGAAGCACAAGATTCTTTGGAAATGGACTTTGAGGCTGGACACAGCTTTTATTCGAGGCTGGACACAGCTTTTTTTCGGGGCTGGACACAGCTTTGGATTCGAGGCTGGACACAGCTTTGGATTCGAGGCTGGACACAGCTTTGGATTCGAGGCTGGACACAGCTTTGGATTTGAGGCTGGACACAGCTTTTTTTTCGGGGCTGGACACAGCTTTGGATCTGTGCTACACATTGTGTTAATGGGATAATGATTTTCCTTAGAAGCTGTCAGCCTGCTGTCTTTCACAGGAACACAATAAAACAAAGCGCCAAGAAATTAATAATGCACAAGATGCCGTACCTGGGAACACAGCAAGCTTCAGCTTACAGGCCCACTCCCACATAATCAGGGCCTCCGATTGGGGAAGTGTTTGTCAATCAAGTTTTACCTTTTGTCCTACTCTGTCCTTATCAGGAAACCAATAACAATAAGGAGAGGGGGGGGGTGGCTGTACAAGCACTTGCTGATCACACAGTGACATCACACAAAAGGGAGCAGCCAGAGGCAATTAAACCCCTTCCAAGTCTAACTTTAAAAACAAATACTTACACTTGTCAGATTTGGGTAACAGATGTATCCATCGCTCAGATGAGACTCATTAAACATATCCCCGGAATGAGTTCACTTTGGTCCTAGGAGGAATTTCCCATTTAAGTGACTTGTTGGTGTCATATATTTGGGTATGTCCTCTGATATCACACTCTTCGGTAATGCGTGGCAAGACAATGAATGAGACTACTGATTGTGTGAATACAAATATATATATATATATATATATATATATATATATATACAGTTTCTATACTTGTTACTAAGAACATGATATTGCTTCCTATTGTCCTGTCCTTTGTAGCAGTAGTTCATGTTGAGGTGGGAAAGTTATTCATCACCAAGCCCTGTCCCCACCCAAAGAAAATGAACATATTCTACTGTACCACCATGCTGAGTATTAATATCAGTATTAATATCAGTACTAATATACTTCCAACCCCATAACAAGCCTTTGATCTCCACAAGGAGAGGTATTTCTTAAAGGGCTTCTCTATAGGTTATTGGAGGATATAAAGACGCAGGTTGCAGGGCGTTAGGCCATGAAGGCCAGGGGCAGGTAGCCAGTAATACTGTGTATTATGAGGATATAACTCTCATTGTCACCGCATTCATTATTGCTGATACATTAGTGTCTCCTGTAGATTTCCATATATCGTCCTCCTAAAATATTTGACTTGTGTGTGTTAGTTACTAGGCTAAGAGCTGTGTTACTGTTCCCTAAATGGGTTTCTGGGAGTTTGGAAATACTGTACTTAATACTTGCTTAATGTTCCTTGCTTAAAGAATCATGGCATGGACTACTCCTTTAGTTTTCAAACCTATGTTTTTTTACCTCTCCTATTATCACCAAGGCTTTTGTGTCTGTCGCATGCAGTGTCTACAGTGCACTCTTTAATATCGTGATTAGTTAAATGGAAATGTTAAGCTGGTAAACTTGGCACTCTTCTCTGGGCAGGAAGTTTATACAAACACTCGCCTACATTAGATACTTGTTGAATCCTGCACTGAAATACTGTTAGTTTTTCTGCTATTTTTTTTCACCTTAAATAATCACGTGTTCAGCCTGTTCTCAGGGAAGCACCAAGTCACGTGCTGCCAAATGTGAGTTGAAAAATAAAATTTGCAATAAAATGGTATATTTTTGCCTGAGGGATGTTCAAAGAGTTCATGGTCCCATCATAAATTCCCTTTCTACGTTAGCATATTTATATTTTTACGGAAAGACAACAGTTCATTTGTAATTGGCCGTTTTGTCTGCATGGCAACAGGGATTTTTATAACTATTGTATTGCTCCTTTGTCATATGCGTGCTAACCTTTACAGCGGCCAATGGCTGTTTTTTAAATGTGTTTTTTTCAGAAGCAAAGACGTGCCTCATTTATCCATGTTTGTGATAATTTGGTGGGTAACCCCTTCAGTGCTGGAGGGCTTTACAACTCATTGCAAAATATGTCATGCCTCTCCAGCAGTTGGGGGGTTAATAGTGCAGTCCCACTAAGCTGTTTGCAAACACTGGCAAGATCCACTTTCAAAATGATTTTAAAGTATATATGAAAATATGTAGCATTATAGCTGGTTGCTAATTTATAAATGTGTCAGTCACTTAGCTTTAACCTATAAAACATAACACGGAGATGTATTTCGTTTGGTTCAATAGGGAATTAAAGTTCTTTTCGGTGTAAAATAAAAAAAAACCTGTTTTATTACCTTGGCTTTCCACAGAATAAACTGGAGCATCAGATAACCCTATTGATCCATGTGACTACATGTTTTATAAGTAGGGTGGCAAGATGTCCAGTATTGAACAGAACTGTCCTGTATTTGGACTCTCTGTCCAGTAAATAATTAGAGGTAATGCTGGACATGCATGTGTATACCGTATTACCTCTCTGGGCGTGTATGTGTATACCGTTATTACCTCTCTGGGCGTGTATGTGTATACCGGTATTACCTCTCTGGGCGTGTATGTGTATACCGTATTACCTCTCTGGGCGTGTATGTGTATACCGGTATTACCTCTCTGGACATAGTGACCTGACCGACTTGTGGGGCCATGGGAATTCCCCAACCAGGGAGAGAGTAGGGCTGGGGTTAATGCAGCCAATCAGGAGGAGCTGTCAGGAGCCTGAGCTTGGGGCAGAGGAGAGGAGGAAACTGCATGGAGTGGATACAGGTGTGTGTGTGTATCAGGCACGTTGCACCTATCACCATTATGTCCAGTATTTTTGGAGAAGCCACCTGGCAACCCTATTTATAAGCACTGAATACACTGTGGGCGCTCTATAAATGAAAGATATACATACAATAGTTGTATGTAATGGTATACAGTACAATGCTAAACGCACAATAAATCAGTGACTTTAGAAATGACAGTCCATGTTTTATGGTACAGAAAGATCAACTCTGAAGGAGCTGGAACTAATCCTTGAATCAAGATCTCCCACGTCAATACCTTTTGCTGACAATGGGTTTTGCTTTGTATTGCTTTGCATGTCTAGCATTGAAGACTTAGGTCAAGTACTACTTGTATAATGATACCACGTCTCATTAAAAGGTACAGTCTGTAATACGGCTTTATTAGAAACATATTGAGTGCTGACTCACGCCTTTCTTTCTTATGCTGTCACACTGCAGAGGTATCTGCTTGTATTGGGGGTATTTTGTACAGTAAATAAAAACCCCACTTGTGGTGCATTCACATGTCTCAGACAAGTCTGCGACCCTGTATTTTCCCATTATCGTGTAGCAAACATTGCTTCCACTGCAGCCAGGGATTCTGGGTAATGACATGCCAATGAGCACAGTGTGTCACTCTTTACTTCTCATCCATTTTAACATGGATCCCCTATGAGCATATGCCTGCCATATGGGGTACTGTGGGAATGCAAATACAAGGCTGCCATTTCCTTCACAGAGAATACCGAATTTCCTACCTGGTGAATCGTTCATCATTAGTAAACAGCACAATTCCAGACCACTGAACCATCACGGCAAGTGGGGTGCAATTCTGGGGCGAAACAAACTGCTCTACATCCACTGAAATGGGCAGTAGGGTGTCTTCTGGGAACGGAAGCTGTTTTATTGAATAGCAATACTTAGTGTATATGTAGCTTTTTTTTGTACTGAATGAATGGCCTTTGCATTATATGTATGTATGTATGTATGTATGTATGTATGTAGATTTTGTGTCTGTTCTTTTGTAGCCATGTAGCATGTCATGTACAATAATATGCCGTTAAATATAATAATGCCTATAGGGCTTTTCCCTGCTCAAAATGAAGAAATGTCTGTGCTGGTAATTGCAGATTAAGGACAAATCTTTCCTCCACGATGTAAGAGCAACGTTTTACACGTCAGACTTACCATGACAACGAACATGCTGTAATATAAAGCAATTATTTGCCTTTCTGTCTTTTTGTACGTTTACACCAGTTATGACCATTGGATGGTTTGGGTGCTGCTACTTGTGACCGTCGTCCCAAAGTCAGTTGTTACTGTCCCCGAATCTCTTAGCTGGTGGGCCAAGAAGGTCTTCGCGGTCTTTAATGTCCTCATCCTTTTTTTTGTTTGGCCAGAAGGTCCGTAAGAAAGTCCAAAGCTTTGGTTTTCGGCCAGAGCCTACAGGCTAGAGTCATTTTCTCTCGGGGAGAGACAGTGACTATCCTACCGCTGACACAAGAAAAACAGATACTACATTTGTTCTGAGCCAAAAGATAGTACCTGCTGTTTCAACCTTTTTGGTCTCTTCAGTGAGGCTGGTTGTAGTGGTTTTGCTAATGTGAAGCTGGGATAGGTTTCAACCACATATTATAGGAGTTATGGTGGGTAAAAAAGTGACAGAAACCCTCCACGGCAGTTACAGCAAATAAAAATATCGCTTGTGAGCACATTCACATGTCTCAGACAGGTCTGCAACCCTGCCTCTCCCCATTATCTCTCCTCTGCAGCCAAGGATTCTGGGAAATGCATGCAAATGTGCACACTGTCACCTTTTGCTTCTAATCCATTTTAACACGGGACCCTATACCCTTATGCCTGCCGCATTACACAGCTTTCCAGCACAGCTTTCCAGCACAGCCTGGGTTAAAAAAAGTGCATAGCCAGTAAACCTACTCAGCAATTTAGCCTGTTGAGTGTCGGCACTCGCTGGGGTTAAGAATTTTATACCTGAAGAACGAGTTTGCAAACACATTGTAGGAGCCCCGGCACAATCATGCTACCCTCCATCGTGCTCCTGAGTCTCCTTTGACAACCTCTAAATATTACTCCTCATTCGGGGAGTAACTGTAATGTTATCATTGGTTTTGCAGGCAAACACCATAAAAACCCAACCTTACCTCCCTTCTACTTTAAAAGAGCAGTTCCTTCTGCTGGGATATTTTTCCTCCCTTCCCTCCTAGAGAAAACAAAATGGAGGTTTAAATATCCAGCATGATGTTGGCCAATAGGAAGCTGCAGCGTAATCCGTCATGGCTTCCTATTGGCCCATGTAATTTAAGCCTCTAGGACAGAGGTAGCCAACTCCAGTCCTCAAGGGCCACCAACAAATCAGGTTATAAAGATAACCCTGCTTCAGCACAGGTTGGCTCAATCATTTCCTGCGCCCCTGCAATATGGTATCCCATGGTCAGGTAATGTAAAGCAAATGTAGAGGAGTTTGTCCCAAAATTGCACCCACCTTAACGACGCTTTTCCATAATAATAATATTTTCATATAGAGCTTTTCTGCCGGTGGGTCTCAAAGCGCGTCACAGTCACAGTACAGAACGCAGTACACAGAAATTGTTACAGTCACAGTCCCTGCCCCGTGGAGCTTACAATTTATGTTTTTGGTGCCTGAGGCACAGGAAATAAAGTGACTTGCCCAAGGTCACGAGGAGCCGACACCGTGAATTAAACCAGGCTCCCCTGCTTCACACTCAGTGTCGTTACTTACAAAGTCAGTGTCTTCCCTCGCTGAGCTGCTCCTTCTCCCTAAAATTAGACTCAATAAAGTTTTATGTCTCAGTGTTAAAAAAACGAAATAAAAACAGCTGTGACGTTCAATCATTTAACCAATAAAAAGCCGCGACATTAGGACCTTTTTGACATTGCAACTTTCTATTGTTTCCCAGTATCCGGGGATGACTGACACTGCGGGGAAACGAAATATGGGCCTTAGTTTCTACTGTAAAAAAATGAAAAATTGGGGAGCGCGCCCACTGCGCACCACTGGCGTAGATTGTAAACGTTGTATTTTTCTCAGAACATATAAAGCTTCAATTGTCACACTCACATTTTCAATGATTTAAAAAGACAATGCACAGGGCTCTTTGGGCGTGATCCTGCGCAGTCCCAGGTCTCTCTCCCTCTCCTCGTGTCCCAGGGGGAACGCCGGCGAATGCCGGCTCACTCTCCTGGCGTTCACTTCCTGGTTGCGACGTCACGCGTCTCGCGAGATGTGAGGCTGTAGAGATGTTTGCAGCCCCACAAACAGGACAATAATTAAAATCCCAAAACATTGTGCACCTGTAGAGCCAGACGGAGTGATGTATTAATGCAAAATTGACGCAAATTGCGTCATCTTCATCTTACATCTCTTCGCGTAAATGTATGAAGGTCTTTGCTCCAAGTTTTACACCGGGTGTGCCAGCTGGCGATATGGGGCGTGACAATAGGAAGAGATAGGGAGTAGTTTCATAATGCACAGATTATAATGAGATGTATCAAACTCTGCGTCTCCGTATCAATAAATCTGCCAGGTCTGAGGTGGCGTAAACTTTTCTGGCGGACAATTTGCGTAAAACGTAAGTTACAGCGAGTAAAAAAGGCTGCAAAAATCCTCCAACGTACAGCAAATAAAAATGCCACCTGTGAGCACATTCACGTCTCAGATATGCCTGCAACTCTGCCCTTCCCCATTATCTCTTGGCATACAACGCTTGCACTGCAGCAAGGGATTCTGGGAAATGACATGCAAACGAGCACACAGCGTCACCTTTTGATTCGAATCCATTTTGTGGAATCTTACTCGTGACAATTCCCAGCATTTCCATGAAATTTGCGCCTGAAATCTCCGCTCATCGAAGCAGGTATTCCCGAGGGGGGTCGATGATTGACGAGTCCGCACTTACAGTTGCAGTAGGAACAAGTCTGCAAACTGCTGATCACTGGAGAATTACAGGTGGCTGACAGGTCGGATCCCGGGGGCCTTGCCTGTGGACTAACTACATTTAGTGTCATTTAAACTATGAGTCAATCCTTTCCGTAACTGTCAGGTTCCTAGAAGTCAGTGCTTTTTTTAGGGAAACCTAAAGATTAGGCTGTATTCATTTATTCACCAGCTGTTATAGTCCTAGCAGCGCTGCACCCAGTAACACTAATTGCTGATGGGAACTACTGTATAATGTGTCATTAGAAGCAAGAAATACGTACGTTACAGGCAAACAACAAAGGCCATTTCTTTTTTTTCAGTTGCGCTTGACATGTTTTATATTACCGGATACAAATGTGTCCTCTTTCTTTCAGAACCACGTATGAATTCATTCAGGTGTAGGGTGTTTAGCTGTTCAACGTAGTTTTACATCGCAACAAGCATAGGTGGCTCAATCAGTAGGTTAGTCGTTGACTGGCCAACTCCAGTCCTTATGGGCCACCAACAGATCAGGGTTTACGTATATCCCTGCTTCAGCACAGGTGGCTTCGACTGACCCACAGATTGAGCCACCTGTGCTGAAGCAGGGATATCCTGAAAACCCGACCTGTTGGTGACCCTTGAGGACTGGAGTTTCCCACCCCTGCAGTAATGAACTTGCTGCTTGAATTCTTATACCCAGACCCAGAGGTCCGTTGCTGACTTGACGAGGCGGTAACCTCGATAAGCCACAACGTGTATGGTCAAAGCTCACCAGCGTCAGGTTCCGTCATGTTTTGGTTCGGAAAGGGTGTTGCGTTTAGTATAAAGGGCGTCAGTGCTAAGGATTTTGCAAAAGAGGCGTCCCCCCTAACAATGCAAATCCATAAAGATCCGTTAACGCAGTGACTTAACCTGACCTGAGTTAGGTCATAGCCAAAGGCGGCGTTACTCACATCCAGACCTTGAAATGTAGGTTTAATAGGAGAGAGAGAGACAGAGAGAGACAGAGAGAGACAGAGAGAGACAGAGAGAGACAGAGAGAGACAGAGAGAGACAGAGAGAGATAGAGAGACAGAAATGCCTAACGCCGCCACCGTTATTTAGGAAAAATCCTATATGGTTTTTTTTAATATTTGTTCTGTAGTATTAGATAAAACTGTCTGCATTTCTGTTTAATTCATAATGCAATTTTTTATGATTTTGTTAATATACTGATCATCCTTTGGTTGCTACAGCAACCATTTAGAAAGTCGTATCGTCTTCCTCTTTTGTAGCAGGCTCTCACACACCTTTTTGAGCTCTGCCCTTTGGCAACAAAGTATCACAAACAGATCTGTTGCGGTGTTCCAAACAGCAGCTCTGAAAGCTGTAACAATAATGTGTTGCACTTTGTAATATAATGTTTCATATTAGCTGCAGCATTTCACACACTGCCGCACAAAGTTAGAAGGCGGCCATTTTGTTACGCACACAATCAGGATATTTGCAGACAGGAGCAGCAAACGATTGCCAGCTTCGGTAAGGATGTAGAACTATAAATTGTCACACGCTTTACATATACAAATAAGAAAAAAAGGGGGGGGGGGGGAACGTAGTATGGCTGCTTTAATAGAAGGCAGTGCTAACTAAACTAAACCTGTGCTAATTAGATATACAATGGCCTTTGCATATAATTAGCTTGGTGGATAATGGTAATAACCTCAGGGAAGATAACGGCCGTCAATGATTTTGATAACAACCCGTAAATATCTCCCTCACAATTAGATTGTAAGCTTTTCGGGGCAGGGACTCCTTTTCCTAAATGTTACTTTTATGTCTGAAGCGCTTCTTCCAATTACGTGTTATTTGTATTATTTGTTATTTATATGATTGTCACGTGTATTACTGCTGTGAAGCGCTATGTACATGAATGGCGCTATACTGTATACATACATACATACATACTATACACTAAATCCACAGTTGGGTGTACATTTTACACATTCTATATGAGAGAGAGGAGAGAGAGAGAGAGATTACCGCTTTGGTGACGGAAGCACCACTATTGCCCTATATTGTGTTACCAGAATGTTTAGCAGCAGAGACAAATGGGTATTTACTTTACACTCTTCTGCCGCGCCGTGCGCACAGGCTGTTACTGGGACCACAGCCTTGCATCTCAGCCCTAATTTCTCGCTATGCACCATCCCGATTCTTGCCTTCTGCTCAAGGCTGTCTTCTCTCTACCCCCTTTGTATCTAAAGCCCTCTCCCGCCTTAAACTTTTCTCACTGACTGCCCCACACCTCTGGAATGCCCTTCCCCTCAACACCCGACTAGCACCCTCTCTATCCACCTTTAAGACCCACCTTAAAACACATCTGCTTAAAGAAGCATATGAGTAGCACCGTGGCTAATACTATACACGATACATAAATATTGGCCCCCTTCAGACGCACTTACCAGAACGCCCTCCTACTGTCTCTGTACGTTCTTCCTACTTACCAATTAGATTGTAAGCTCTTAGGAGCAGGGACTCCTTCTCCGAAATGTTACTTTTATGTCTGAAGTGCTTATTCCCATGATCTGTTATTTGTATTATTTGTTATTTATATGATTGTCACATGTATTACTAATGTGAAGCGCTATGTACACTAATGGCGCTATATAAATAAAGACATACAATACATACATTTACTATTTAATAGATACATAATATAACTAATTATATAAATGAGTGGTACTGCCTTCATATAACTAAATCTAGTAACAAATGTAATATGAAGCCTTCTTTCTCATGCATTTGAATAGGGCAGAAAGCTTCCAGAGCAAGGAGAAGAGAGCTTATTGAAAGGGGGCCTACGTGAGACATAAAGCAGCATTTATTTATTTATAAATCTGATGCTTCGTTAATTGCTGTTGAAGACGCAACTTTTTCAGTCCCCTCCAGGGTAAATGGCGTTTTTAATCTCGCGGGTCCCGCGTTCCAAATGGAACCTGCAACATCATCCATCTAGCTTCCTATTGGACAGACATTTCAAACCCAGCGCAGAACCCAAAACTCCGGTACCTTTACCATTAATTATCTCAGAAGTCAGGGAACTGAAAATATTGGGGCTCAACTCCGGCGACTCCCCAGTTCCCATCCTGTAAAAAAATGGGGGGATTTGCTGCTTTAGATTCCGGCTGACGCGAGTACTTGAAGGACAGGAATATTGCCAGTGTAAAGAATTTATTCCTGGGGGATGTCACTAATCATATGTCTTATCTGGCAGAAATATGAGCTCCGCCGGCCCGGAGGGAAGGAAAGAAATGCGTGAGTGTGACGGGCTGATCGATTCCCTGGTGCATTACGTCCGCGGAAGCGTCGCAGACTATAAACCCGACGACAAGGTAACACCAGCAACAATAACACAAAACGTAAAGATGGTCCCGGTAATATCATAGCACATACACACACATACACGTCTAGTTATATAGTGCTTTCTGCGTACACTAGACATAGGGTTTTACAGGTACGATGATTGCTATTATGACTGAGCATGGAATGTCTTGTATATGTATACCCTGCTCACCTAATGTAACTAGGTATCTGTAACCATGTATCTGTCATCATAGCTCTGTGCCCAGGACATACTTGAAAACGAGAGATAACTCTCACTGTATTACTTCCTGGTAAACAAGGAGGGGGCCGTGCACGCCAAAAAATTATGCAAACATATGAATGCAAAAAAGTCATTTAATGACGGGAACACAGTCATAAAGATCCAACGTTTCGGTGCAAGCGCCTTCATCGGGGCATCCCAAGTGGCGTTGGTCCTGATTCCCTCCTTTTTAGCGTGACTTAACTTCCTGGTAAAACATGTAATAAATAAATAAATACAATTATAATGTCCTTAAAAGGACTTGGTCCATGGTCACATGGTGAGGGGACTATGCTTCGACTGAGCCGCTGATGGAGCCCGCTGTGCTGAAGCTGGGATATCCTGAAAAGCTGACCTGTTGGGTGGGGGCCTGGGGACTGGAGCTGAGAACCCCAAGGTTATGGGGTTACCATGGTCCATTTGCAACTTTACTAATCAACCTAAAGTTGTCAAGTGAGCATCACTGCCATTTTCCCCTTTTCAGTTTGGATTGTCTGCCAGGCATCCCATGAATGGAATCCATGTTGTTCCTCTCAGGCCTTGTTACATCGAATATCTGTCGCCTTCTGATAGGGCCCTCAGGGTCTCATGAATGATTTTGCACTTGAACCATTTCCGTGTCTGTCCCAAGTGACTGTAAATGTTCTCTTTCAGTCCACAGAGAACTGCGTGTGCATCCTCCACAACCTTTCTTACCAACTGGAGGCCGAGCTCCCCAGCAGTTACACCCAGAACATCTACACACAAAGCAGGGACGTCCCACAGAACAATAGAAATGTGGGATGCTTTGGCACACGCAGCAGTAAAATCAAAGAGGTAGGTTCCATATATATATATATATACAGGCATACCCCGCATTAACGTATGCAATGGGTCCAGAGCATGTATGTAAAGCGAAAATGTACTTAAAGTGAAGCACTACCTTTTCCCCACTTATCGATGCATGTACTGTACTGCAATCATCATATACGTGCATAACTGATGTAAATAACGCATTTGTAACAGGCTCTATAGTCTCCCCGCTTGCGCACAGCTTCAGTACAGGTAGGGAGCCGGTATTGCTGTTTAGGACGTGCTGATAGGCGCATGCGTGAGCTGCCATTTGCCTATTGGGCGATATGTCCTTACTAGCGAGTGTACTTAAAGTGAGTGTCCTTAAACCGGGGTATGCCTGTATATGGTGGTTTTTTTTATAGTCCCAGAGCACATATAAAGGGAAAATTATAGCTTTTAACCCTCTTTAGGAATCAAACGTATTGGAAAGAAAAGAGAAGTGGGTTGAAATCTTTTACAAAACACGAGAACTTCAATCGTATTTAAAATAGTCTAACTTTCCGTGGTTGGGAAATGATTGTTGTATGTTCCGCACAGCAATGGAGAGACGCCCCCCTGATAGAAGAGAAAAACAGCCCGAGAGGAGTGGAGTGGCTGTGGCACTCCATTGTAATCCGGATGTACCTGTCACTGATTGCAAAGAGCACCCGGAATTACACGCAGGAAGCATCGCTGGGTGCACTCCAGAACCTCACTGCTGGCAACGGACCTGTAAGTATCGCTCTGCTTTATATGCAGCAGGTGGATAGGAAACCTCTGCTCCGGAAGCGTCCTTGTGTGGTCAAGAGCCATTGTTTTATTCTTCAAAGGTGTAGTCTTACATAGGGAGATGGCAGTGATATGCGTAATAGGTTAAACTAGTTTACCAGTAACCCAAACAAGGCCAGGCAAACATACATATTTGAAGTTATTTGTTTTTGTATTGTAATATATTTTTAATGTATATACCACCAGCCAGTGCCTTACAGAGACATCTAACAAGGCATAGTATAGAGAAGAATGAAACAAATACGTGTATGATACATAAAAGCAAACATCGGGAACCATAGTCCCTGTCTTGAAAAGCTCACCATCTAACTCAGGGGCGGCCAACTCCAGTCCTCAAGGGCCACCAACAGGGCAGGTTTTCAGGATATCCCTGCTTCAGCACAGGTGGCTCAATCGAAGACTGAGCCACTGATTGTGCCACCTATGCTAAAGCAGGGATATCCATAAAACCTGGCCTGTTGGTGGCCCTTGTGGACTGAGTTTGGAGACCCCTGTTTTAGATGATAAAGTACAGAGCGGCCGGGGCAGGAAGTAGGGGCGGCCGGGGCAGGAAGTAGGGGCGGCCGGGGCAGGAAGTAGGGGCGGCCGGGGCAGGAAGTAGGGGCGGCCAGGTCACAGGAAGTAGGGGCAGCCAGGTCACAGAAAGTAGTGAGAGTTTTAATGGCAGCGTTTGTAAACATCAGTTGACGTATGTGGTAGATATTATTGCTCTTGGCTTTGCCTTATCTCCCACACATCCTGATCACTTGGCTTCAACTTGGTTATTTGATAAGCAGTACAGCAGTGGAGAGACAGGATTATTATTATTATACGTAGGAGGATGTGCATTTGATTTGCTTATTATCAGTATAAGGGTTACAATCAAGCCATATAAGCTTTATTGGCATGACAGAAAGACAATTCAGTATTGGCAAAGCATGAGTAACACGGGGTTGGGTATAATATTTACAGTACACAAAACATGGGTAACAGTTACACACGGGGATGTGGGTAGGGTTGCCACGTGTCCCGTATTGAACTGGACTGCCCTGTATTTGGACATGTATGTGACCGGTATTACCTCTCTTGACATAGTGGCCTGACTTTGGGGGGGGCGTGGGATTTCCCTGAGCGGGGCTGTTGCTAAGGGGCTGAGAAGCTTCCTCCATCCTGACTGGCTGCTGCTGAGTAAAGCAGCCAATCAGAAGATGTCAGGAGCCTGGTGGTGGGGCCTAGGAGAGGAGGAAACAGCATGGAGCAGAGAGAGGTGTGTGTGTCTTTTTTTTTGGAGAAGCCACCTAGATGTGGGGGTTAGTGGGCGTCTCAGCCTGTGACAGGCGCTGATATAGTGTGCAGCCAGTCCTGCTGAGGTTTCCACTTCTCCTTGGAGGTTCGATTCTATATTATCATTCAATCAGGCTCTGCCCTCAAATAGAAATGTAACAGACAATAAAAAATAAAAACTGCTGGGGCTTATATTAAGTACTTGTCTTATTTGCTGCTCCCAACTGATATGATAATAAGATGTATGCATAATAGCAATGGGGACATAATAAAGCGTGAAATAAGGGCTGTGTTACATGAGAAACGGGGAGGCTTATGTGACACCTATTACTATTACACTGAACAATAATGTCTTGCAAACACAGTATAAATAAAGTTGAAATGGAGCATATAAAGGAAGCAGGGCCGCCGACAGGGGGGAGAGCCGGGACAAGTCACCCGGGCCAGGTGGATGCGGGTGGCCCGGTGGCCAGACAAAGAATTTGGGCCTGACCTCTGGCCCAACCCGTCTGCCCGGTCCTCTTGTTGCCACCAGAACCTGCTCTCCTACAGTTGCGGGCCTCCCTCACTGACTGCCCCACGCCGAGCTTGACACTGGCGCGGACCGGAAGCAAGCTGGGCTCAGCTTCTGGCGTGCACTGGCATGAAAGAGAGGCCCGGCGCACGCCGGTGTCAGAGGCCCGGCGTGGGACAGTCAGTGGGGGAGGCCTGCAGCGGGGGGAGAGCTGGACCCGGTGGAAACAAGAGGACCGGCATCCGGGCCGCCTGCAGCCACCGGGACCGGCCAGAGGCCTGAAACGATCCCCAAGGTAAGTCTGTATTTTATATGTGTTTGGGGGTGTTTTTTAATATATTTAGGGGGTGGAGGGGTATGTATTTGGGGTGTGTTTTTTTTAATATGTATTTGGGTTTGGGGGTTTTATATGTATTTGGGGGGTGTTTTTTTTATATGTATTTGGGGGTGTGGGAGTTTGTATGTATTTGGGGTGTGGGGGTTTGTGTGTATTTGGGGTGTGGTTTTTTTGAAAAATGTATTGGGGAAGATTTTTTTTCTTGTATGTATTTGGGGTGTGGGGGGGTGTGTGTATTTGGGGGGGGGGGTGGGTTTTTTGTATGTATTTGGGGGTGAGTATTTTTTTGTATGTATTTGGGGGTGGGAAGGTTTTTTTGTATTTGGGGGGGTGGGGTTTTTTGGTATGTATTTTGTGGGGGGGATTGTGTGTGTAGGGGGAGGGAGGTAGGGAATGAATGTGAGGATGGGGGGATTGAGCGAGAGTGGGGTAATTGATGGAGGAGGGAGAGGAGAGAGGGGCTGTAAGAGAGGGGGTGAGGCCGGGAGAGAAATACATGCGAGGCGGGGAGAGTGAGAGGGGGTGAGTGAAGAAGAGGGAGTGAGTCGGAGGGGTGAGAAATACATGGTGAGGGGGAATTGAGGGGGCTCGCAAGACTGCCGACAAAGAGGGGGGGGCAGTCATAAATGTAGTCCTGGGCCCTGGGAAAATCTTTCTGCGGCCCTGAAAGTAGGATCTAACGAGGCCGATATAAATATTCTCTTTGTGACCCAGAGAAATAAGGAGGGTCGTTTCATTATTTAGCAGACAAAAAGATTTGGCGCAGCTCCCGAGCCGGGTGTAAATCAGCGTTTTATACCTCTCTGCAGCTCAGTGAGAATGTGAGAAGTTTCCTCCCCCCACTGATAATAAACACAGTTCAAAAGTGCAAAGACAAACGTTCTCGCCTACACAACAGTTGGCCTGCCTACATTCATACCATGGTATCACTCAAAGTAATGATGCCCTGGAGTCTGATATAGATCTTTAGCATGGACAGGTAATAATGTGTTCACACCGTTCAGGTGACTAAGAGGATTGTATAGGTATTCGGGTTTTTGTTTAGAACAGAGAAACGGAGAAATGAAGGCTTAGGTCGGATTTAGAATCATGTTTGCACTAGTGAAAAGGTGCACCACCCCATACACCGCACTGAATCACGGTATCTGTCCACCATGCCAACTTCACCATCTTTGCTCCAACGTGGGCTTGGATTCTACCAATGCACTATTACCAAAAAAAAAATACATTTTAGGAAACACCATTTATTACCATTTTCGGTTATTAATTTCTGGGTTTGTATTGTAGCTGCCTTCATATGTTTGACACTTATACAATAATGGGCATTTTAACAATAGCTTTGAGGTTCTTTATTCAGAGGTTATCTTATTGGTTACCATACTGATGGTTTAGGGCAAACTGGGGGGTGGGAGAATTTCTAGGGTGGGCGCGGCGGTTACAGAGACCCCGCGCTCTTTCCCGCAGCATTTCAATTAAATGCCGGGGAGGCATGAGGCCTCTGTAATTCACTTACCTGCTGCCAGTTGGGTGTTCGGCGACGCGGCATCAAATGACGTCGCGGGGTCATGTGACATCAAGCGTCGCTATGGCAACACACGTCAAATGACGCGATGGGGTAACGTGACAGCACATGACCCGCAACGTCATTTGACGCCGAGCCATTGGGGGGGCGCGAACGCTGAGGGTCCCGGGAAGGTGCCGCAGCTCAAGAAGTTTGCGCACCGCTGGGTTTGAGCAGTTTTTTTCAACAGGATTCCTATGAACCCTTGGGTTCCTCGGGCTTCCCTAATGGGTTCCCTGCAATTTTCTGGTCCTTTTAAAATTGTATCAAATACAGAAGAATTTACAATGCATCTGATCTCAGAGTTGCTGTTAGAGAGTGTTGAGGTTCCTTACAATGTATCAGACGCGCTATTAGAGAGGGTTGGGGTTCATTACAATCCATCTGATCTCAGACGCGCTATTAGAGAGGGTTGGGGGTTCCTCAGAATTTCACTTAGGGTGAAAGGTTGGAAACCACTGGTTTAGGGGGGCTTTACATGTAGAGTTAGGCATATCTACCAAAATCTTCCAGGTACAAAACTAGTAAAAACATCCCCAACTCTCTCACTGCTTTGTGTGGTGTATTTTCTTTGATAAATCTGTTGTGCTTTTCCCTTCAGTTCTGCAGCCCGGAGACTTGGATTAATAACCCGCCCCCCACCTCTTGCACTTAGGCTAATATTTTAGCACTTATTTTAGTGCCTGTCACCCTCAAGCAAACACTTGCCCTGTGTGACGGACCTCTTTACATTACCCCTGGCCTTTGTTCATACTAGAGCTGAAGTGTGATGGAACGGGGTATTACAGGACCCCACTATTCCTTTACTTATTATAATGTTATTTTATGTATATTTTAGACAGAAAAAGGTAAAATAATTAAAGTGGATACGTTCTGTTGTTACCACAATGACCTTTTGTAACAATTCAATCAAACAGTGTTGCCTCTGTTTAATATAATAATATATAACTAACCTGCACTCACAGTTTTACTACTTATCCTAATGCGTTAAGAAATTGAGATTCTTCTGTGGGGAAAATAAGCCATTTTCTGTTTTCTCCTTGAGAAAGTGCTGTGCAGAATGCAAGAATTAACCCCTTGTCCCCCGCGGGGGGGGGGGGGGGGCTGTGCTTTTACCCTCTCTAGGTATCTGTATTTCCTCTATTTTTCTGGAGGTAATGTGTGACAGTACAAACACATGATATTGTATATCCCAGTGTTTTTCAACCAGGGTTCCTAGGACCCTTTGGGTTCCCCGGGCATCCCTAGAGGGTTCCCTGTAATTTTATGGTCACTGAAAATGGTATCACATATAGAAGAATTTACAATGTATCTGATCACAAAGTTGCTATTCGAGATGGTTGGAGGTTCCTCAGTATTTCACTTAGGGTTCCTTAACCAAAGAAAGGTTGGAAACCACTGGTATATCCTTTATAATGAATCCAGCCAGCACATGCAGATTAGCACATGGATGTACACTTAAATACAATGATACTTACAGCTTAAACACACTAGTACATGCAGCTTTGCACCCAAACACTGATGTACAAACTGTTATTTGCACCTGTGCATCAGTGTGATTATGCTAAGTTTCCATAGCTTGCTTCTAATACGGATATGTGTTTAATAGTTCAAGTTACTTCTAGGGAACAAGTCCTTTGGTAATAGCCATTCTGCGCACCCTTCTCCATAGATGCCATTCGCGCTGGCTCAGATGGTCGTGCAGAAGGAGAACGGCCTTCCGCACATCCGAAACATGTTGCTTTCAAAGGATCCCGGTGTGAAAAAGACGGCTGTCTCCCTTCTCAGGAACATGTCTCGCAATGGCTCTCTGCAGAATGAGATAGGTAAGTACAAATGATGGATAGGAAGTAGCCCTCTATATAGGACACGGCCACAGCTCCTCACTAGGGGTGTCCATAGAGCCCAGGCCTTTCTGGTCACATGAATACGGGTTTATTGCCTTACGTGTGAATATGTGCGTGGATTTTTACCATCGTCGTCATCTTCAGCCCTTGTCAATCCACTGCCGGATGAAGGTGCCTGCCCAGCAGGGCCGTTTTAACATATGGGCACGCTGGGCAGTTGCCCGGGGGCCCCACAGCATAGGGGGGCCCCACGCACCCAACCTATGCGTAGGGTTGCCAGGTGTCCGTTTTTTTCAATCGGAGGTCATACATTTTTGTGGTGGCGCGAGGGCAGCGCAAGCGCGAGGTCAGGCAGTGCAGAGAGTACTACTGAGACGGTGAATGGGCAGGAGCACGCGTGTGTGTCTCTGTGTGCAGCCTGTCCCTGATTGGAAGAGCGGAGAGCCAATCAGAGGACAGTTGGGGCGGAGCCCACACCCCTGCGGCCCAGAGACATCTCTGTGACTGTCCTTCCTGGAATAAGGTAAGGACACAGATGGGGGGGGGCAGGGTGAGAGGATGGGGGGGCATGGTGAAGGAGGTCTGTCTCAGACTATGCAAATGAGCATACAGTAATTTTCATTTGCCATATGCTTTGCTGTGGAGGTTTTTTTTGCCACTTTTTTTGTCACTTTTTTACCCACCATAACTTAACTAACTTATATAAGGCTGTCAACCCTCACAAGAGCAGACACAAGACAGCACTCAAAGGTAAGTGAAAAAACCTGTATTCAGTGGTAAAAACAGCACAAACATGGTCATGATTGTGCTGTTTTTACCACTGAATACAGGTTTTTCACTTACCTTTGAGTGCTGTCTTGTGTCTTCTTGCGAGGGTTGACAGCCTTTTCTATTATCTTTATAGGACATGCACCGCAACTGCTTTTTGTCTTTAGTGCCAGCTGCCCCCTCCTTTTTTGTATATATAATATATATATATATATAATATATATATATATTATATATATATATATTTATATAAGATTACATCGCCGGAAGAGGAGATCAGTGAATCTGAAAGCTTGCAAGAATGCTTTAGTAACCACAATTCATTTTATTTATATATATATATATATATTATATATATATATATTTATCCTATCTATATTATCTAAAAAATATATTTATATCATATATATAATAGTATAGTAATATACTATACTATATATATATATAACAGAAATAGCCCCCTGGTAGGTCGAGTTGCAATAGAACTAATTTATTCTGCACTATATATGTATATATATATTTACAATTATTTGTATATATATCACATACTTTATCCAATACTACAACTAAATGTAAATGAAACTCCAGATAAATGTTCTTATCAAAAGGAATGTATTACAAATTATATTTATTTGTATTTTCCAGCCAAAGAATTGTTGTCCGATTTGACCGGCCAGCTCCCTAATTCAGCACCAGATTCAAACATGGGTAACGAGACGGTAGCGTCAGTCTGCTACGTGCTCAGTAACTTGATTTCGAACAGCTCTCCGAATGCCCGGACTCTCCTGAACAACGGAGGCGTTCAGAAGCTCAGCAACCTCAGCATTGGTGATTGGTAAGAGAAACGGGCAATGCCTAAGGAACATAGGATAAGGCAGGGGTGCACAAAGTGGGGGGCAAGATGTTCTGGGGGGGGACACGGCAGTTACAGAGGCCCTGCGCTTCCCCGAAGGCACTTAAATTATATGCCGGGGGGACTTCGCGAAGCCTCTGTAAATTTCCTTACCTTGGTGTTGGGTCGCCATGGCAACCAGACGGCAAATGACGCCGCCGGGTCACGTGACCTTGCGTTGCCGTGGCACGTCACATGACCCCCTCGCCGGAGCCGAGCCAGGGCGGGCACGGGGAGAGCAGGCAGGAGGAAACGTTTGCACACCCCTGGGATAAGGTATTCAAATGTTACAATGACATTAAAATGTAACAGCATTCAATGGAAACTGTCAAAAATAGAATATGGGGGGATGTGACTGGGTATACTGTCTATTCTTTGCTAGAATAACCCGATTAAACCATTTAAATGCTAAAAATAACACGGTAGGAATCCAAACGTAAACCCAAAATGGAATTGAAGACCCTGCCTTCCCTTAAGAAAGCTCAATGAATGTGTGTATGTATATATATATAGACAAAAAACCAAAACAAAACAGCGAGCGCACGCCCCATAGTGTGATCCTGTACAAATGTAATAGGGATCACACTATGGGGCGTGCGCTCTCTCTTTTGTTTTTGTCTCTATAGAAATTATCTTAGAAGTGGTTCTTCCTTGTGAGAACAGCCGGGGACCCCTGGATCCAGCAATCAGTTCCTGCAGAACCTAATCAGGACTTTATTTGGGGTTTGGACTATTACAAATTGGACATTTATTTTAATTTTATTATTATTATTTTTATTCATTGCATATTTTTGTAATAGAGTGTTTTCAGTTAGTCATTATATACTACAGGATTGTTTTATTTTTGAATATTAGTAAATTGTATAAGGTTTTATATTGTTCACTGGTTTATAAGTGGCGCTACTATATTTCTCTTTTTTATATATATATACTGTATATATATATATGTACACGTCTATAAAATTATATACACACACACGTATTACTTTAGAGCTACAAATGTTCCCTTAGAGGTGCAGGGAAGGTTTGTCGTCTCCCCTCATCCTTTTAATTTTTTCATGTATGGGAATCAGGGGGTCTCCCAAGCTGAACCGCGTTCATTTCAGCTCCGCGGATCCCCTGGTTCCCAGAGAGACTTCCCGGCGCTGTCGGCGGCATCCCCTCCAGGGGAAACAAAGCGGAAGTTTAAATCCCCCGCGTCACACGGAGCGATAGGAAGCTGCAGCGTAATCCGTTGCCGCTTCCAGCATCCCGCGGGGGGAACCTTCTCCAATACGTGTCTGGGGAAGCCGGGTGTCCCCTGAGCCAAAATGAACACGGTTCCAGTAACTAACTGATTTGGGGGCTTTGGACCCCATAGAAACATATCGCTGCTCTAGAGAAAACAAGTCTGCATACAAACCCCAGTTCCAATACGATGATACTATATAACATTCCTGGGCTCTAAGATACCCCATGTATAAAGCTTTTATTTCACTTTGCAGTAATTTGACCACCAAAGCAGGCAAGGCAGCTTCCGTTGTTCTGTATAACATGTGGTTACACCAAGACCTGCACAGCACATACAAAAAGGTAAGCTTTGAATGAACCGGATGGGCGCGGGTAATGGTGATTCTCTGATTTGACAGTAGTAGTTTTGTCTTCGAGGGCTAAGCCAGAAGGATCAGGGTTTGCAGAGAAATAACATATAAAATATACCAATGTGGTTGAAACCGAGAGAGCAAGAACATGGAGGGTAAAATACTAAATATCTAAAAAAAAAAAAAAAAAAGTCAAAAAGAGGAAAATATGTGCTTTGAGATGGGTTAAAAACTGCAGAACAATATCAGCAGCAGACGCAGAAGGCACCTAGTTTGGCCCAACGTAATCCAAACTGGCCTATATCTTCTGTGCTATTCCATAACACACCTTCCAATGGCGGAAACCACGTTCCGTCACCAGAAGCTATCATCTGGTTATAGGAACTGGAAATAAATACGGGCCCCTGTGTCATCAGCCAGCCTTCCATATCCCATATAGTACATAGTTACATAGTAGATGAGGTTGAAAAAAGACGTAGGTCCATCAAGTTCAACCTATGCTAAATTTAGACAACAGATACTTTATCCTATATCTATACTTACTTGTTGATCCAGAGGAAGGCAAACAAAAAAACCCCATTAAGGGGAACAATTAATTCCTTCCTGACTCCAAGAATTGGCAATCGGATTAATCCCTGGATCAACATCCTTTCCATGTATACTTATTTGGTATATCCCTGTATACCTTTCCTTTCTAAAAAGTTGTCCAACCTTTTTTTTGAACAAATCTATTGTATCTGCCATCACAGTCTCCATGGGTAATGAATTCCACATTTTAACTGCCCTTACTGTAAAGAACCCTTTCCTTTGTTGCTGGTGAAATTTCCTTTCCTCCAAACTTAAGGGATGGCCCCGAGTCCTTTGTACTGCCCGTGGGATGAATAGTTCTTTTGAAAGCTCCTTGTATTGTCCCCAAATATATTTGTATATAGTTATCATATCCCCTCTTAGACGCCTATTTTCTAATGTAAATAAATCTAATTTAGCTAGCCTCTCCTCATAAGTTAGATTGTCCATCCCCTTTATTAATTTGGTGGCTCTTCTCTGCACTCTCTCTAGTTCCATAATGTCTTTTCTTAGGATTGGTGCCCAAAATTGTACTCCATATTTAAGGTGTGGTCTTACTAATGCTTTGTAAAGGGGCATAATTATGTTTACTTCCCTTCCATCCATTGCCGTTTGATGCAAGATAAGATCTTGTTTGCCTTTGCAGCTACTGCATGACTTTGGGCACTATTGCTAAGCCTGATGTCTACAAGCACTCCTAAATCCTTCTCCATCAAGGATTCCCCCAATATATCTCCATTTAATTTGTAAATCGCCTTTTTATTCTTGCATCCCAAATGCATAACCTTACATTTATCTGTATTAAACCTCATCTGCCATTTACCTGCCCACGTTTCCAGTCTCTCCAAGTCCTTATGAAGAGAAATTACATCCTGCTCTGATTCTAGTACCTTACACAATTTAGTATCATCAGCAAAGATGGAGACTTTGCTCTCAATCCCAACCTCAAGGTCATTAATAAACAAGTTAAAAACCAGGGGTCCCAGTACCGACCCCTGAGGTACTCCACTCACGACTTTAGCCCAACCTGAAAAAGTTCCATTTATGACAACCCTCTGTTGTTTGTCCTTTAACCAGTTTTCAATCCAGGTGCATATATTATTACTGAGTCCAATTTTCTTTATTTTGTACACCAACCTCTTGTGTGAAACCGTATCAAAAGCCTTTGCAAAATCTAAGTAGACCATATCAACTGCATTACCCTGGTCTAAATTCCTACTTACTTCCTCAAAAAAACAAATAAGGTTAGTTTGGCAAGGTCTATCCCTCATAAATATTAAATATAATGGTTTGGCTATTACTGAGCTTAACTCCTTGAGAACTCTTGGATGTATGCCATCGGGCCAGGTGCCTTATTTACTTTCATTTTTTCAAGTCGCTTATGAACTACTTCCTCAGTTAACCAATTGTTCATTAATATGGAGGTTGTGGCTTCCTCCTGCGGCACTACTATTGAACTTGATTCTTCCCTGGTAAACACAGAGGCAAAGAATTTGTTTAATACCTCTGCTTTCTCCTTATCTCCAATAATTTGCCTGCCCATCTCATTTTTTGTTATTAAGGTACTTAAAGAACTTTTTAGGGTTGACCTTACTTTCAATTGCAATTCTTTTTTCATTGTCCATTTTTGCTAATTTGATTGCCCTTTTGCAATTTTTGTTACATTCCTTATAATTCTGATACGATGTCTCCGTCCTTTCTGACTTAAAGAATCTAAACACCTTCCTCGTCTTGTCCATTTCCTCCCCTACCTGTTCATTTAGCCACATTGGTTTTGACTTATTTCTTTTATACTTATTACCCAAGGGTATACACTGATAAGTGTGCTTTTCTAACAATGTTTTAAAGACTTCCCATTTATCTTCTACATTTTTCCCTGCAAAAACATCATCCCATTGTATTACAACTAGATTAGACCTCAGTTTATTAAAATCTGCCTTTCTAAAGTTTAAGGTCTTTGTTGAACCCAAAAAAAATCTATTTTTTGATAATTTATTTCAAATGAGACCATGTTATGATCACTGTTACCCAAATGTTCCAGGAGTTGAATATTTGTTATTACTTCTACATTGTTTGATATGACCAAATCCAGTATTGCCCCTCTCCTGGTTGGTTCCTCAATAATTTGAGTCATATAATTGTCTTTAAGCACCCCCAAAACCCCGTTTCCTTTTTTTGTAATGCTAATCTCATTGCCCCAGTTTATGTCTGGATAATTAAAATCCCCCATTATGCAAACATGGCCCAGTTTTGATGCCTTCTCCATTTGCAAAAGTCTTTTAGCTTCCTCAATCTCACAGATATTTGGTGGTTTATAGCATATTCCCACAAACATTTTCTTTATACTTTTACCTCCACTGCTAATTTCTATCCACAAAGTCTCTACATTTTCATCATTCCCTTCATAGACATCATCCCTTATAATAGGTTTTAGATCCGGTTTAACATATAAACATACACCACCTCCCCTTCTATTTGTTCAATCCTTCCGAAAAAGGGAATAACCCTCTAAATAAACTGTCCAGTCATGAGTTTCATCCCACCATGTTTCAGTAATGCCTATGATATCATATCCCTATTTGATCATAGATTAATAGATTTGTTTATGGAACATTGCTTAATTGAAACAAATATTTCGCAAGGACATCAGATGGTTGTTCTCCTTGAAAAAATGATGACATTGACAGAGTTATTTCTCAGGCAGATTTACTCGTACAGTACCTGCTAACAAACAATACTGCAAACCTCCAGGGTTTGAGGTTGCCCAGAGCTTCAGGATGAGTAAGATGCCTCTTGGTTCAGTATGGCCCCAGCAGTTTCCTTAGTCATTCTCTTTAAATAAAATTGAAAAAAAAAAAAAAAAAAAAATAAAACATGACATGGGCTTATAATGCATTATGCAAGATAATAATAAAGCATATTTATATTGCTAATATTAATCCCATAATATTAATTATTTTATACTAATATAACCTATTAAAATGTGAGCCACCTGTGCTGAAGCAGGGATATCCTGAAAATCTGACCTGTTGGTGGCCCTTGAAGACTGGAGTTGGCCGCCCATCCTGTATTGTATCTTTCCTTGTGTTTGGTCTCTTTTATAACCATCCATGTTTTCTTTGTTCCCTTTTTGTAACTGTGAAGCGCCTTGAGTCCCATTGGGAAAAAAGCTCTATATAAATAAAGTTATTGTTATTGTATCAAAAAAGTTTATTGGGCGAAAAAAAGAACATAATACCAACGTTTCGGTCCCTTACAGCGTGACCTTCACCAGGGTTTTTATATAGTTTTGATGTTCTCCAAAATATATGTGTTATGTTTTGAGATACCCTAGTATATGTGTATATGTTTTCAGAATAGTTTGAAGCATTAGAAATGAAAAAAACAGCAAGAATGATATATTTTTCTCCCGTATAGGCTCTATTCAAGAAGACGGATTTCGTGAACATTCGAACATCAAAAGCCTACCACTCACTCAAAGACTGAAGACTCCCAACTTGCCTGACATAGCAATACAATGTGTACATAAATGTTATTAGCAGCTGCACCTTTCTCAGTCTGCCCTGGAGGGAATCAGACTGTTTTGCAAGCAAAGTATATCTCCTACCCACTGCCTTCCTAATGCAATGTAATGAATACAGTTGGCTGTTCCTTTAGGATGTTTGATTTACATTCTTACCACTCTTCTCTGGAGGCTTGAAGTACAGTACAAATGTGGGAGACGTTATTGCAAGCGTTAAGAAGAAATAACGCCTGCGTAATGGATGTCAGTGTTTTCCGAGGCGGTGTTATGAATATCACGCCAGCATTAACACAACACATCGTGTTACCGGGTGCAATAACATCTGCTACATCTGTATGGTAAAATGCAATACTCCTGCAGCTAACCCACGTATTACATATCTCTGTGCTGAACTCTGTAACCGCAGCACTCTGTAACTCTGTAACCGTGGTACTTTGTAATTCTGTAACCGCGGTACTCTGTAACTGCGGTACTCTGTAACTGCGGTACTCTGTAACCGCGGTACTCTGTAACTCTGTAACCGCGCTACTCTGTAACTCTGTACCGCGCTACTCTGTAACTCTGTAACCGCGCTACTCTGTAACCTCTACTGCTTGTAAACTTCTAGGCTGTACCTCTATAACTCTGTAACCGCGTCACTCTGTAACTCTGTAACCGCGGTACTCTGTAACTCTGTAAACCGGTGGTATTTGTAATTCTGTAACCGCGGTACTCGAACTATGTAACCGTGGAATCTGTAACTGTGGTACTCTGTAATCGTGAGTACTAGCTACTCTGTAACTTCTGTAACTCTGTAACTCTGTAACCGCGCTACTCTGTAAACTCTTGTAACCGCAGCTTACTCTGTAACCTCTAAAACCGCGGTACTCTGTAACTACTGAAACCGTGGTACTTTGTAATTCTGTAACCGCGGTACTCTGTAACTATGTAACCGTGGGAATCTGTAACTGTGGTACTCTGTAATCGCGGTACTAGCTACTCTGTAACTCTGTAACTCTGTAACTCTGTAACCGCGCTACTCTGTAACTCTGTAACCGCGC
>CM071571.1:7445992-7533146 GCA_036426205.1 Ascaphus truei | reverse complement strand
TACTCTGTAACTCTGTAACCGCGCTACTCTGTAACTCTATAACCGCGGTACTCTGTAACTCTGTAACCGTGGTACTTTGTAATTCTGTAACCGCGGTACTCTGTAACTATGTAACCGTGGGAATCTGTAACTGTGGTACTCTGTAATCGCGGTACTCTGTAACCGCGCTACTCTGTAACTCTGTAACCACCGCGCTACTCTTCAACTCTGTAACGCTACTCTTAACTCTTAACGCGCTACTCTGTAACTGCTGTAACCGCTGCTACTCTGTAACTCTGTAACCGCAGTACTCTGTAACTCTGTAACCTCGGTACTCTTGTACTCTTAACCGCGCTAACTCTCTTAACCGTCGTAACCCCGCGCTATACCTGTAACTCTGTAACTTGCGCTACTCTGTAACCTCTGTAACCGCGGTACTCTGTAAACTCTGTAAACCGCTCACTTCTTTGCGTCTCTGTAACCGTCAGTACTTCTGTAACGCTGTAACGTGCGGGAATCTGTAACTGTGGTACTCTGTAATCGCGGTACTCTGTAACCGCGCTACTCTGTAACTCTGTAACCGCGCTACTCTGTAACTCTGTAACCGCGCTACTCTGTAACTCTGTAACCGCGGTACACCGTTTCATAGACTGTTTATGTACGATACATGAAACAAAGGCAACTCTGCAAAGCCTTTAACACTAATAATTACCTAATATTTTACTGAGTTGAGTTTTAATAACATTCAGATTGTACGTTCTGGGGCAGTGACCATGGGATCCATCTATAGATGTCCTATATAGATCTAATATTAGAGGAAGCGATTGCTCCATTTTGAAATGAACCATAGAGAACATACATCTTTTAGATCCAAAATCCCAAATCTCCTTGTCTTGAAACTCACTAAACCATCCAAGCTGCCGGTTGGACCACTACTACAAAATGATTATTGAAGAAACTATGGCAGAACAGATTCTAACATTTAAAACGTTGGTAATTAACAGGCTAAAGGACTACGGTAGTAATTCTATATAGTCTGTATATAGTCCGAAGTGACCTTATAGGCCGTTTGCAGCTGAAAATCCTCATTGATTTCAATGCCCTTATTCAATATGCTGGAGAAGATTGTGGCCCACTCATTTAAATGAATCTGAACTCTTGTAACTTGAATCATTCTCTGGGGGTTATTCATTAACGATAACACACTCCACTGTTAACTTCCATTGACTTGAATGGGACTGAGTGCCAGATCTGGTGCTATTAACATGATACAGACCTGAATGAATAACCCCTGGATTGCATACTTGCTACCTTCAAGTAAAAAGTATATTTTGTAATAAGAACATACTTGAAGTCTTTGCAGACATTTCTTACCTGTATATCAGCAGTTTCCAATCTTTTTTACATTGTGCACCCAATGCTAGAAAATATTTGTGCCATTAACCCCTAATTATTCAATCTTATTGCCGACTCCGCAGACTATCGCTAACAAAGCTGTGTGACCGATCCCAGGCAGTGTAGTGTCCTGCGCTCGTGGTGGGAACACACGCTTAATACAGCCCCAAACTGCACCACAGTGGGTGCAGACAGTATGGGGATACAGCTGTCACTCACATGTGGAGCTTCCAAAGTCCCATCCCATAATGCCCTGCTGCTGACTTTGCAAAGCATTGTGGAGAGACTTCAGAAGCTCCTTTTGTATATGACAGCTATACCCCCCGTACTAAGGTGCAGTTTGGGGCCTTACTAAGAGCGCTGTCCCCACACGGGCTCAGAAACCCACTATACTGCCTGGGATCCCCATTACTTATGTTTTGGGACGAACCCTTTGGAGAACCCTAAAAAAAACTGTTGGGAATAACTGGTCTAAACAATCAAAGTATGGTCAATTAGGCAAGGATAAGTGCAACATCAACAAAGCTGATATTCAGGTTCCAGAATGAAGGTACATTTCATTTGAATTTTCTGCCATAACCTAACCTCTGCTTATAACAGTTTGACATGCAAGGCTGCAGGATACTTTGGGTATCAATGTGTTCAGCGGAATCCCTGCTTTCACTGAATGCTATAGTAATTAGCTGAATAACCGCTGCTCTGTCACTTGCTCAACAGTAAGGAATGAGAATGATGTGATGATATTAAAGGTCAGGAGAAGATGGGTGGAAACAGAAGAGTTTTCTGAAAGGGACTCCACTAGTGTGATAATAAGACAATATGGAGACATGTTACAGTCCAGAAAGCAGAGAAGAGAAAGGTTAAGGAATGTTTACAGAATGTCAATAGTTTAAGCAACACACGCACACACGTTTATGCACCACTCACACACACCACAAACACACGCACACACGTTTAAGCACCACTCACACACACCACAAACGCACACACACACATTTAAGCACCACACACACACACACGTTTAAGCACCACACACACACATGTTTAAGCACCAATCACACACACACACAGGTTTAAACATCTTACACACACACACACACACAGAGGTTTAAGTATCACACACACATACACACACACACACACACACACACACACACACACACACGTTTAAGAATCTCTCATAAACACACAGATGTTTGAGAATCTCAAACACACACATACACACATGTTTAAGCATCTCGCACACAGTGTTTTTTTGCCCGTAACTTTATGGACACTAACGTAGGGCGGGGCTTTCCAGTTTGTGGCCCTCAGTGATCCAGTCCGGCCCCTGAGACGGCAAATAGGAAGAAGGGGGAATTATTAGGAACAATATACAGCAAAGAGATGGAAGTTAAATGAGACTTGGGAACAAGTATAAGAGGAGGAGAGAGAGCAGAGACATAAGGAGGTTGGAAACTGAAGATATTGTTCACTTGCACGCATGTAAGCAAGAATGCAGGTGTTTCCCCCCAAATAGAATTGATCATGTAAAATCATTACAGTTTTTACATAATCCTTAGATGAAACACTACGTATTTGTGAAATGTGGTAAAATAAATGTTTTTGCTGAAACACAGAATACAATTGAATTCCTGTAAAAAGCAGCACAGAACCCCCCTTCCCCCCAATAACAGAGCTGGAAGTTGGGTTCAGTAGAAAGCAGGTCCCAGTGACACATTGTGGATAACACACGCCACCACACAGTTCCATGTTATTATTATGGTTTCTTTGATAGAGCAGAGCTATTTTCTGCTGTGATCAAGTACTATAAAGTGGCAAAAATACGACAACCAACAGTGTATCTTCCTGTGTTAGTTATTCAGCGCAGCAAATTCCAAAGGATTCAATGAGATATTTGGTGATTTCAGACAAAAACGTAACAATTTCTGGGTCCGCTTCCGATGACAAAGAGTAAGATGCCGGCCCCCTGAATCCCACGAGGTCATCGCTGGTGACAATGAATGTGCTTCACTATAAAACCAGCGAACCTTCCCCCGGAGTGAGAATTCACCCGCGTACGTATTGTCCGATTTTGGACATTGAGACACTGTCATGCAAATAAGAGAACAGCTATTAATACGAACAGACTTTAGTCGCTTCACAATAAGCTTCTTTGTTTTTTGTGGTTTTAATCGGTTTTAGATACATTTTTTTTCAGTGCCGTTACCTATGGCTTTTAGAGATTCCACGCTCTGTACTGTGACCTGTATTCTATGGTAACATGCTTTGACTTTGACCCTTGTTTGTTTGTTTGATAACGCCGCCTTTTACTATTAAAGAGAAACCCCCATTCTACGCACTCTTGCCCTGTGCATCTTTAATGACAGAACCTTCTATGGCAGGAAGAACATCAGGCCAGTGAGTGGCAGGCCGTGCCTGTGTCTGTCGCGTGGGGTAGTAGTAACTTTGGTCCTGTCTTTCGGTCTCTCTTGCTGCTGCATACCCTACAACAGGGGTGCACAAGATTTTCTGGGGGGCGCAGCGCTTACAGAGGCCCTGCGCTCTTCCCGAAGGCATTTAAATGAAATGCCGGGGGGGGGGGGTAGCGGAGAAGGCCTCTCTGTAAGATCCCTTACCTTGGCTCAGACGGCTTCTGGCGATGCGTCACCATGGCAACGCGGCGTCAAATGATGTCGCGGAGTCACGTGATGCCGCGTTGCCATGGCATGTCACATGATGTTGTGACATCAGAACACCGGAGCCAAGGTAAGGAGGGGGGGGGGAGGGTCGGCAGGAGAAAGATTGCGCACCCCTGCCCTACAACACTGAAATACGGTAGGTACACAAGTGTCTATAAAGTAACATACTGTACGCTACTTATTATGTAATGTTAAAAACAATTCAGGGGTTTTTATTTTTATTATTCTTTTAACATAGGTTTGAAGCAGGGGGTCTCCGGTGCTGAACCCCATTAATTTCAGCTCCAGGGACCCCCTGCTCCCCAAGCTACAGACCTGGGGGTGCCGGTATCTCAGCAAAGTTTAAAGCTGCTACGGGACGTGGGCCAATAGGAAGGCGAACCTGATGATGTCACGGCTTCCTAATGGCCAACAGATCGCCGCCATTACGTGAACCCTGCTAACCGAGCGGAGCAGCTACCGGCAACCGCCTAACAGAGGTATCTCCGGCAGCAGGGTGACCCCGGATCCTATGTTAAAAAATAATTTGCTAAAAAAAACGTCCACTTGGATTGCCGCTTTAAACCAGAGGTCCCCTTGGGGTACTCGAGTTCACAATTATGTTCTGTGCTGCAACCTTTTAACGGAACTTTTTGCTTTTCTATAAGGTTATATTTAAGGTTGCCCTGTGGCTTATCCAAAAATAATGGACATAATGGTGAAAGATGCAACGTGCTCGACGCGTAAACACACCCGTCTCACCTCCGCTCCATGCTGTTTCCTCCTCACCTTTGACCCCACCCCCAGGCACCTGACACCTCCTCCTGATTGGCTGCATTACCCAGCAGCAGCCAATCAGGATGGAGGAAGCAGCAGCCCTGCTCTCTCCATGCTCAGGGGAAATCCCGTGGCCCCCCCAAGCCAGTCAGGTCACTATGTCCAGAGGCATAACACATACATGTCCAATATTACCTCTAATTTTTTACTGGACAGTGAATAAATACTGGACAGTGTTCAATACTGGACCCGTGGCAGCCATATATAAGAGTAACTGCTTTCCTGTTGCAGTATATACAATTGTGTTTCTATTATTTCTGGTATAGAAAAAAATATGGCTGCTATTTATGCACCCAAGTGATGAGAATGTATTTACTTATTTAATTAATTAGAATGTGGGCAATTTGTATTTTAAAACAAATCATTTGGGCGCACAAGCTGCATCCTGACTAATTCTAGGGAACAAGTTGTAAAAAAAGAAAGCTTTTTACATTGCATAGAAATGAAAAAAAAAACTGATTACTGTAAAAACAAATGGAAATCCGACACCAACAATAAAAAGTCATTTATTTAAATCAAGATAATAATATGTGGCATCAGTGGGTTTAAAACAGAGTGTGTATGTATATATTCATATTAAAAAAAATATATATATATACATTTTAAGTTATGGTGGGTGAAAAAGGCGACAGAAAACCTCCACCGTTAGCATATAGCCAATAAAGAATATCACTTGTGAGCACATTCACAACTCTGAACCAGTTGCATGGCAGTACTATACACTTAAACAAATAAAATGCTATATAAAGCAGTAGGTTGTGCACAAAAGAATGAAAATAAATGAAGCCCTAACTCCTGCGGCTCCTTGGTGCTTCTGAGTGGGATAACTGATCTTCCTTCTGCCCAATTAGCCATGGGTGAGGGGCGGCCATGCTTCCTCTCCAGGTTACCAATAGTCCTTGAGAAAGCGCTAATACCAGCGTGAAACGCGTGGGAGGACTATCTTTGTCTATTTTTGTCATTTATGCCCCAATAAAGCCTTTTTGTATTTTTCCATACAAGGGTACCTTATTTTTATTTACCAATTTTGGCTAAGGATTGTCCGTTTAACATTTGAGTGCTCTGAATACACTCCATTCACTTGCTGCTACTTCCTTCACTTCGGATGCACCTATGGGGGGGGGGGAGGAGGCGGTGCACTCGATACACCGCGGACGTTCGGTCTGCATATCATTCAAACCAGCGGGACCAGGAGCACTTATACGGAGGTAAGCAGGATGTTCCTTACCTCTACGATCCTTTACCTAGCCCCTTGAGGGTGTCCCTGTATATCTGGTACTGTGAGAGCTGCTTCAGTGTCAAGTAGGAGCCCGGTCGTTATACTGGTTGTTTCTCCAGGATACCCAGTTACTCTCTGATACATTTCCAAGGCACCTCCCCACTTCCTCCAGTCTCCGGACGGACTCATTTATTCATTCATTTATCCAGACACCCGACATGAGCGCACGCCAGCTGCACTGTTTACCTATTGGTCAATGTGGTTTAGGCAGCGGTAAGTGAAGGTAGGGGGATGGGTAGGCCTGGGCCATATTGTGTGGTGCCTTGGGGGATAGAATTCCTCTTATATGGCAGCAGAGGAGGGAGGCATCCGCACTCCAGGCCACAAAGGGTTGGCAATTTCCCAAGGGAGTGGTATTGGGGGGGAAGGGCCCGTGGCTGTGGGGGTAGCAGGGAGGTGGGGGAGCAGGATTCTGGCACCCCATGGGGAGTTCCTTCTCGGTCACAAAACACCCTTTCCCCTATTATGGGCCCTAGTGTCTCTCCTCTGGCCCGTAAATCCCTTAGCTCCTGTTGTAGCCCTTCACTTACACCCTTGGCCACTTTCCCCTCGCCCCTTTGTTTTGCCCCTGCCCATTTGAGCACTAGCCTTTTGGCTTCTTTTGGGGCCCTACCTCTGGCCATTTTGCTACTAGCCCGCTGGTTTGGCCCCTACCTTTGCCTCTTTGACCCATAACCCCTTTGACCCTAGTCCTACTCAGGCCCTTTTGACACAGGATGGAGACGGCCGTGAGTGAGGTGCAGGACATGGTCCCAGGACTTTTACCCAGAGTCTGCTCTTGTGCCCAGGGAGGCAGCTCGATACCAACGGTCGCAAGCCCAGTCGGGGGAATTCACCAGAGGGAAGGAATTCACCAGCGTCAGCAGGAGACCTGGGTTCTAGCCCCTTCAGATGCTTCAGCGCTGGAACAGAGAATGGCAGCAGGAGCAGCGACGCAAGCAATGCCGCAGGAATACAGTAATCCAGCGTCTGCTTTGGGTATGATTGCTGCACTTAAAGCGGCAGTTCAAGCTGTCGTTTAAAAATAAATTAAATACATTTAATTCAATATGTGCATCAAATACAATCTACACACTGACAAGTGATTAGCTATGTTGCCAATCGATCCGTTCTCATGTGCTCGATCGACGAAGATTCGACTCGGGGGTTCACTAAATGCATCTTGGGTCCTCTTCTGCTGCACTGACAGCCAAAGTTCTGTGAGGAAGATCATGTGACCAGGCAGGCACTAGACAACAGTATCAATAATCTTGACAATTTTTCTATCTGAATTTGTTTGTATTCGTAAATCCTGTAACGCTGTGATATCTTCTGGGAAGGCTCTTATTTATTTATAAAATGTTTTACCAAGAAGTAATACATTGAGAGTTACCTCTCGTTTTCAAGTATGTCCTGGGCATAGTTAATATGACAAATAATACATGGTTACAAATACAGCTACATAAATGAACAGGGTATACATTATATACAAGACATTGCATGCACAGTTAAAGATAATATATATTATGAGAGTATGAAACAGTTACAGACCAGATTAAAGTGTGAGACAGCCTTAGTTTTGAAAGAACTTAAACTGGTGGTGGATGTGAGAGTCTCTGGTAGGTTGTTCCAGTTTTGGGGTGCATGGTGAGAGGAGGAGCGGCCGGATACTTTGTTTCCTATCCAGAGACTCCAAATTTCTCCGCAGAATTGTTCAGAAAATGCAGTGAGTTTTCCCATTTCTAGAACGTCTAACTTTTTCTTGAAAGATCTGATAAGATGGAATATTGATCTTTTTCCATTGAAGTGCCTTTGTACACCTTGCTGCTGTTTGAAGATGTGCAATTAATTTGTTCGTGACAAATGATACATTTGGTATCAGTTTTCCCAAAATCCTTACCAAAGGGTCTAGTGGCACATCAACCTCAAGAGCTCTGGTGATCGCTCAATTTTCCTCCAGAAGGAATCAGCCTTTGTACATGTCCAGAAAATATGATACAATGTCCCTCTACACCCACAATTTCTCCAAGACAGAGCACTTGCTCCTCTGTATATGTGCTAACCTATCTGGTGTTAAATACCACCTCATCATAATCTTACAGTGTATCTGTTTTCCTTTATTATAGTACAGACAGATACACTCGCTGCAGCTTCCCGTATCTCTGACCAATCCTCCCTAGAAATTAATTTCCCTATATCTTTCTCCCACATAGTCATATATGAGTGTTTCTCATTCTTAGCTATAGAATTCAGAACAGCCTCAATTTTCCCAGGATCACGAGACACCGTTAACATAGTATATCGGCTTCCGGAGAGGAAACTTGCGGAGTTGAGGGAGATGTTGGGAAGTTCTGTTACATTACGACAGACGCAGGGCATCCTCATTTCAGTTGTCGTGTCGCACCTATGGGCTGGGTTTTCTCAAGGTGGTTGGCGTTCGCATTGTCGGGGGTGGTGAGACCACATCACTTTATTAGAGTGACAGCCGGATTAGAGATGATCTGGCAGTGTGGCTGGAATTTTTGGGTGCCTACAATGGTAGAACGTTATGGTGAACCAGTATTTAGTGGGTAATCAGACTTACTTACCAATGCATCACTAGCAGTTGGGTATGGGTGACATTTTAGTGGCCGGTGCTGTGCTAACTCGGCCTAATTCTTGGCGGAAAATGAAAATTGTCAGGAATTTCGTTTTTCTGGAGTTCCGTGGCAGCGGCACCAGTGAATTTGTGGGGTGAGAGTCCGGGTTATCGGCAGGTTATTATTCCGTACAAGTAGTATGCCGAATGAATAGTTTGCCTGCATCACTGCACCGGTGTTGCAATATTTGTTACTGCAGTGTTTGAAGTTTAGTATATGTTTTTGAGCAATTAATGTCCCTGGGGCGGTTAATGTTATAGTGGACACTCTCACTTACAGTTCAATATTTTCCGGAGAGTGGCTCCGTGGCAGATGTGGTGGGGTCACCTGTGGAAGTTTTGCCCAGTCCTGTGATTCCTTGCGGAGGTGGTCGGTAGCTCTGAGTATGTCCAGCAATATAGAAGAGAATGCAGCGCACCACGATCCAAAAGAAGAGCAGGTCTGGCCAAAAAGGTAATCTTTAATGAAGAGTCATAAAAGCAAGGGATGCAGCCCTTGCTTTTATGACTCTTCATAAAGATTACCTTTTTGGCCAGACCTGCTCTTCTTTTGGATCGTGGTGCGCTGCATTCTCTTCTATATTGCTGGACTTCATCTCTCTTCAGCAGCACGCGGTGGAGGGGAGACTCTGGTTGCTAGTGAATACTGTGAGTACTCAGGGCCAACCTAATGAGGTAGGGGAGGCTGTCTCTGGACTACCTACCCCAGCCTTCAGGGTATCTAGTGCCCCATTGCTTTATGCCCAGTATATACACTTATCAATGCATCAATATCCAGAGTGTCCCCCTCCTTCCTATATATAGCACACTTTGAGCACCTTACCTCACCAAAGCTCTGAGTATGTGGCAGGCGTATGTTAGAGCAGGGGTGCGCACACTTTCTGCGCGGTGACCCCCTGCCTGCTCTCCCTCAGTGTCATGCTCCTCTCCCCCCCCCCTTACCTTTAATCCGGTGTCAAATGACGCCGAGGGGGTCATGTGATGTCACGACCCCTACACCGCCTTGCCATGCCGATGGGCGTTATTTGACGCCACGTTGTCATGGCGAGGCGTCACCCGAATTCAGGTAAGTGAGTTACAGAGGCCTCGCGCTGAAGAGCACGGGGCCTCTGTAACCGCCACGCCCCTTCAAAGACATCTCGCGCCCCTCAGTTTGCGAACCCCTGTCTTAGAACATGGCGGGAGTGATATGGTACAGTGGTTGAGATGGGGCACGCTGAAGCCAAGCTGGACGGTTGTGAGACCACTGAAAAACGACATCACTCTGTTACAGTTTTAATCTGTCCATATGCACATTTTCTATGGAAACACTGCGAGTGTACATCGGGATATGCCTTTATTTCCAGCTGCAACATTGTGTCAATACACGTAAAAAAAATCCAAAGCATTTAAGCAACTTTATTTTTCTTTAATAAAAGTTCGTCACATACCTGAGGCAGAGAAGCTTATATTATTATATAGACTTGATATATGTGTCATATAACATTTCCCTAAATCTGAATATTCATCCATATGACCACTCCCCAAAAAGAAAATCGGAGTCACTGTAAAACAAACAAAAAAACATTGAATACAAGGGTGCTACTGTGTGCATAGTCCAAATTCCAGATACGTCCCCCTCGGGAGGAGTTACTGTAAGAATATATCTTCTTGCAACTTCAATTTACTCTTGGTAAAACATAGGCCATAAAATGATAATGGTGGCTCTTAAAAGAGTTAAGTGCTATTTATTACATGAGTGCATCTGTAACAAGAGCTTTACATATGACATGGTATGACATGACAGCCTACTTATTATCTTTGCATATTGCCTTGAGTCATTGATTCAGGGGAGCCGTAGTGACATGGCTTTCGCAGCGAGAAGATTGGCATTTCTCCCAGTGGTATAAACTTATGAACCTAAAGGCGAAAATAAATAAGGTGCATGTTCTTCGGTTGACTGGTGGTGAAAACAAGTTTGACCTGTTTTTCAACAATGCAACTTATCTGCCCACAAAACAATCTTCTTATGCTGGATTACTTGTCAGGTCCAATATAAGAGGTTTCTCGGTTGACATGATTAAACAGGGAATTTGATACTAATGACAAACAATGCAGGTGTGGAAGGCGCTGGTAGTATAGCTCACCCTTTTTTCTAGCGCGACGAACATGGAACTGAGAAATGGGTTAAGTGCCATAAAGAGTTTGACACATTCATTCAAATCTCCTTCTCCCCAGTCTACACCCTTTAGTCACCCCCATTACCTCACCCCAAATCACCCACCATACCCATTCTCTGCAAAGCCAACCCATGTTGCATCCCTCCCCCAATTCTCCTTTTCTCTCCCCCCCACCCCCTCCACCCCTATCTCCCCAGGCTTACAACTCACAGCCCTTGCTCTGAAGGTCCATAAAAATAAAATGGTTGCTCTTCCCATCCTCCTAATATAGCTGTACTGCTCCCCTCTGCACAGAACCAGCATGCTAAGGGTTATCATCTGTGATTTCTTGCTGTTTTGTGTTTTTCGTCAGCCCCCCACCAATTGCAGTGTTTATGACTGGACAAAAGAATTACAAAGCCCAGCTGAATTCATTCAGAACCCCTTCAGTCTACATCTGCATCGCCCCAAAGGTGGACAGTGGAAGGGCAGCAAAAGGGTGTCACCAGTTGGTAATGTTACAGCTGCTCTTTTGCTTCTGATACCCACCAACCCTCTCATCACCGTTTCTAATGTCTACTTACCCTGCCTACATTGTAAGCTCCTTGAGACGGGGCCTCTTCTAACACATTGCAGGCCTAGCCTACTTCTTCTAACACATTGCAGGCCTAGCCTACCTCTTCTAACACATTGCAGGCCTATCCTACCTATCTTCTAACACATGGCAGGCCTATCCTACCTCTTCTAACACATGGCAGGCCTATCCTACCTCTCTTCTAACACATTGCAGGCCTGTCCTACCTCTTCTAACACATTGCAGGCCTAGTCTACTTCTTCTAACACATTGCAGGCCTAGCCTCTCTCTTCTAACACATTGCAGGCCTATCCTACCTCTCTTCTAACACATTGCAGGCCTATCATAACTCTTCTAACACATTGCAGGCCTATCCTACCTCTCTTCTAACACATTGCAGGCCTAGCCTACCTCTCTTCTAACACATTGCAGGTCTATCCTACCTCTTCTAACACATTGCAGGCCTATCCTACCTCTCTTCTAACACATTGCAGGCTTATCCTACCTCTCTTCTAACACATTGCAGGCTTATCCTACCTCTCTTCTAACACATTGCAGGTCTATCCTACCTCTCTTCTAACACATTGCAGGCCTATCCTACCTCTCTTCTAACACATTGCAGGCCTATCCTACCTCTCTTCTAACACATTGCAGGCCTATCCTACCTCTTCTAACACATTGCAGGCCTATCCTACCTCTTCTAACACATTGCAGGCCTATCCTACCTTTAATAAGACATCCTACCTATACATTGCCCTTTAAATATAGGTCTATTGTACATTCACTGTGGTCCTAACGGTCACCGAACATCTAAACCAGGAGGGCCTAACTTCCATTCTCAAGGTCCACCAACAGGCCAGGTATTAGGGATATCCCTGCTTCAGCACAGGAGGCTCAATCAGTGCTCTAAACTGACTTAAGTAATAGGTGCAGACGTCATTGAGAAGGCCTGCAGGTGGAGTGAGGTGTTTCAGGAATTCTGAAAGGCACTGAAATTATGACCGGCTTTTAAATGAATCAAAGACACTGCACTGGATAAAAGAGTTTCCCATCACAGAAACGTGACCTTAGCACAGCTGCGCGGCGGATAAAGGAATCCACTTCGATAAGAGGTATTTACGGGGCAATGACTGACCGCGTCTGCCAGACCTGCATGCTTCTTCTGCTCTTATCAGCCAGTCTTTTGAGAGAGGAAGTTAGACATGTACCACTGGTAATTCTCCGCCTGCTCTGTCATTGATTGCTGCAGGCCACGCTATTGCAATGTAAAGTAATGCGTGACTTGCCTGTAACATACTGAAGTAACGTGCACACAACCGTGTAAAACTGGAGCATTGGAGACTACATTGTAGTATTGTGATAAGTAACATTTTGAGTGGTAGAGTTAAAGGACGAGCAGTCCCCCCTGCTCGATATCCCCCACCCCCCTTTATTTACATGGCTGGTTCTCAGGATACCCCCCGGGGACGTTACCCTCCTTTCTAGGGGAAAGAAGATGCTGGCGACTTCCTATTGATACACGCATGATGAGAGGGGGTTTCAATGTACAGAAGTATTGGTGCTACCTTTTCTGGTATCTCAGGAACTAAGGGGTCCTCCGAGCTGAAGTGGACGTGGTTCAAATACAGGGACCCCCTTCTTCTCACCCAAGAAAAGAAGGGGGGCAAGGCTGGGCTGCACCTAAAATCAATGCATTTTATGACGTCCGTGGGACTCTAGGTTTAAATTGCAGTCCCTAATCCCCTTTACCTGGCATTAAATGAACTAGTGACATGTTTAACTCCTTCTCTGCCATCTACATTTAAGGCGTTGGTACGAGCATGTAGACAAGGAAACAGTAATATGGCCAATCAATAAAAGAATGTTCTATATCTTAATAACATAATGCCAAGAGAAGGGAGGCAAACAGTATGCATTGGGGGGTCCCAGGGTCAGAGTGGGGTACTCATGTTCTGGTTTCCCTCTTAAAGCAAATAATAATAATAATATTAATAATAATAATAATAATAATACAATGATTACACGTTGTAGGATTCAGTGCCTTTATTACTACACATTGCTTTTATTAATCCTCACAACTGAGATACTCCAAGACATGCTTTCCGCTGCACAATGCAGACCGATTACAAGCAGACAGGCTTCGGCCCCGGTCACTGCGCGCCCGCTCTGGTCAGAGCGCGTGGCAGCGCATGCACCTTGTCAAGCCGTGGTCTGTGTATGCGCGTCAGGGGGAAAGACAAGATCACGGGGGGAGGGGGTTGCTTCTAAAGGATATAGGTAGCCAGTGCAGGGATTTGCACAGTGAAGCCGCGTGAAATGTTATTTACCATCATATCTTCTTCCAAGAGATAACATTTCTGCATTCTGGTTTGGCATAAAAGGAATCTTTTATTTCCTTGAGTATTTCACAGATATAGGATACTAGCTGAGAGACCCGGCGTTGCCCGGGATGTAATGTTCCCGCTCCTCTCTCTCTCCCCTCCCCCCTCTCTCTGTTTGTCCCCCATTTACATCAATCCAGTCCCCCCCCTCCCTCCTTTACAGCTCTGTTTGTCCCCCTTTACAGCTTCATGCAGTGTGTGTGCGTCAGTCATTGTGTGTGCGTCAGTCAGTCACTGTGTGTGTGTGTGCGTGCGTGCGTCAGGGTTTGTGTGCGTGCGCCAGTCAGGGTGTGTGCGTGCGTCAGTCAGGGTGTGTCTGCGTGTGCCTGTCAGGGTTTGTGTGCGTGCGTGAGTCAAAGGGCAGGCGTGGGGGGGTGTGAAGGGCAGGCGTGGGGGGTGTGTGAAGGGCAGGCGTGGGGGGTGTGTGAAGGGCAGGCGTGGGGGGTTAATTAAGACGCAATATTAGTATGTATATATTATTTGATATAAAGCCTTATGATACCCTTTTAAAAGCCAGATTCCGAACATCTTTTTTTTGTATGTTCTATATTATATTGTTTTATTTGAGTTATCCTTTCATTTATCCTTTGTAAGTACCTCGGCAGGACTCGCACACAGGGGCCCTTGTGCTTACCCATAACGTACATGGTTGAAACGGGGTTTACGAAGTGTTAGGTAAGCGAAGGTCTGACCTAATATTTCACACGAGTGCTTCGTCAGGCAAAGGACAGTTTTTGCCATTGCAATCACTTGTAAGCTAAGGCAGGGGTGCTCAGCACCCCCCCACCTCTCCTCACACAGGTCAGGTTTTCAGGAGTCCAAGTTCAGCATAGGTGGCTCAATCAGAGGCTCAGTCCAGAGCCTTGAATGAGCCACTCTGTGCTGACGCAGGGACTGATTGAGCCACCTGACGCTGACAGCAGGAATGATTGAACCCACCTGTGCTTAACAAGGATATCCTGGAAACCTGAATGGGAAGGGAGGGGGGCTGAGGACTGGCGTTGAGACGACACCCTCTACGTCTTAAGTGTGTGTGTGTGTGTGTGTGTGTGTGTGTAGGTTGTGTGTGTGGGGTTGTCGGGTGGGGGGGGGGGTGGGGGGTGGGTGTGGGGGATATTGGGATGGAATGTGATGTGGGGTGGGAGGGTGGGGGTGTGGGTGGAATGAGAAATATCGATAATAGAGATAAAATTAGATATAGATATAATATATATATAGATAGAGAATATTAAGATAATAGATATATCTATATATAGAGAAGAAATACATATATAATATAGAGTAAACAATGGTGGTGGGAGGGGGGGGGTGAAGGGCAAGGGTAGGGGGGGTGAAGGGCAGGGGGGGGTGAAGGGCAGGGGGGGTTAAGGGCAGGGGAGGTGAAGGGCAGGGGGGGTGAAGGGCAGGGGTAGGGGGGGGTGAGGGCAGGGGTGAAGGGCAGGGGTAGGGGGGGTGAAGGGCAAGGGGTAGGGGGGGTGAAGGGCAGGGGTAGGGGGGGTGAAGGACAGGGGTTGGGGGGTGAAGGGGAGGGGTAGGGGGTGAAGGGCAGGGGTAGGGGGGGTGAAGGCAGGGGTGGTTAGGGGGGGGTGAAGGGCAGGGGTATGGGGGGGGTGAAGGGCAGTGTAGGGGGGGTGAAGGCAGGTCTAAAGGTAGGCACAAATTGTTGGCAGGAGTAAAATTCCTACACACACAACACACAACGGGAGTGAGAGGTGTGGAGAGTGGGACTTGCTTTGCCCCCCAGGGTCGGGAGGTTGCGGAGCGGTAGCAGCGGGGAGTTAAGGGAGGCCAGGGAGTTAGCAGCGGGGAGGTTAAAGGGGAGCGCCGGGGATGTTAGGGAGGGGACTTAAGGAGCGCGCGCGGGAGTTAGAGGCGGGGAGTTAAGGAGAGCCGGGGAGTTAGCGGTGGGGGTAGGTAAGGAGCGAGGAGGGAGAGTTAGATGGGCGGGGAGGTATAGGGAGCGCCGGGGAGTAGCGGCGGGGAGGAAGGAATGAGCGCGGGGGGAGTTAGCGGGCGGGGAGGTTAAGGTGAGCGCGGGGGAGGTAAGGGACGTTGGCGGCTGGGGCAGAGAGGGCCGTGCCATGCTTACCTCCGTCCAGGAGACTGCGTTGAGAGAGGGGGGAGGAGCCTGAAGTTGGCTGGCAGGGGAGGATGGCCGCGCTTCCCCTCCGTCCGGGAGCCGGTGCAGGGCGGCGCACGTGTATGGGGGGGGACACACACACAGAGGGTGTGTGTGTGTGTGTGTGTGTGCTGTTTGTGTCCCGTCACTGCTCAGGCCAATGAGAGTGACGTGGGGGGGAGGGGGGCCAAGGAGCAATCTCATTGGCGAGGCGAGGAGTGACAGGCCAAAGGTCCAATGTGATTTCCTCTAGGGACACAGGGAGACACCATACGACACAGACACAGACAACACTTTGAGAATATATAGATAGATACAAATCAAGTCTTACATGTGCTCCATGACGGCAACCCATCATTTCTTCCTTCTCTTGCTGGAAACGCCCTTTAGATTATCTCCTGGTGTACCCCTGTTCCCTCCTTTGCTAACCCACTCTTTCTTTGCGAAGTTTATACAGGAAAATTCTACTACACAGCTTTTCCTATTTAAGTGAGAACCCACCCTTTCCGGTCGTATTCTTCACGGTGGGCTGGGAAAATGTAGTATGGCGACCTTCACCTGTTTTTCTGAATTAGGACAGATTCTGAGAGCCTCCGCTGAATGAAGAGATATGGGGAGGGTGGTGGTATAACGGGGGGGAGGCTTATATATATATAGCACAGACAGGCACACGGGATGTGGGGGTTCAGGGAGTGCCTCCCTGCAGCATCTCACTGATCAGCCTCTTCTCTCCTTTTCTCCATTCCATTCAGTCTGATGATGTTATTGGAGCAGAGCAGGAGGCGGCGCGAGACTCAGCCTCTTCCAACAGAACTTTCAACATACTGAGAGGTGAACACAGACCTTTCTGTACCTTACGGGAATACATCTTTAAAGAATAATAAATACGCAGGAGGAACTACACCTTTCATTACAATTATATTGTAGAAAATGGCATGATGCAAATCACATCAGCAATCGCCAATGAATACTGAGGCCGCTTTGCATTACGCAGAGTGAAGCCCGAAATCTCCCGTGTGAAAGGCAGAAGGTGTGTCATACAAGTATGAATGGGATAGTAGCCTGGGACTTAATCATACACTTGGGAACGCCTTGAGTGTAAATAGTGACTCAGCAACGTCTGGGAAAGTGAGCTGCATATTGTATGTGAGGGACAGATTGCCAAGACAGACCCTGTGATTAAAGCTGCAGTCTAAGCTGCCGTTTTGTCTTTTCCCCCCCTTTAATATGTGCATCGATACAATCCACACAATCATAAGTAATTATTTAAGTCAGGGGTGCGCGAGCTTTATTTTGGGGGGGGGGAGGGAGGGGCGCAGGTTGTTGGAAGTCCCACCCTCTACCCCAAGGCCTCTGCAACCTCAACTTACCGAGATTCAGCTGGCTTCAGGATGCATCACCATGGCAACGCGGCGTCAAATGACGCCGCTGAGTCATGTGACGTCACGTTACATAACCCGTGGCGTCATTTGACGCCACACCTAGGTAAGGGGAGGCGCGAGAATGGAGGAGAGCAGGCAGGTGGGCGCCGCAACAAAAGTTTGCGCACCCCTGCTCTAAGTTGCCGATCGATCGGCGAAGATTAAAATTGAATAACATTTTAGGTTTTAAATATGTGAAAATCTTAAGGGGCTCACAAACTTTTTCTCGCCACTGCATATCATGCCAAATCTCGGACCGGATCACTTAGTGCAAAGTGTGTGGTCTGTGGTTTTGGAGTTATTATCGGGGGTCATCAACATACGCCAACCACGTCCATCAGGTAGAAGGCTTGTTAAGGGGTCCCACGCTATCCCACGCTATCCCACACGCAGTCTGGCAGCCTCATTAGTGATTTGTGTCATCAGGAGAAAAGATACCTTTATGTGAATGTACACCTTGGCTTTTCTGTAAGTGGGCATTACCCTTGTTTATAACACAATAAATCCCTATTTTTTGTAATGCACGGGGGCTGTGTGATGTTGCGTTGTTTTGTAATGCACTGGGGCTGTGTGATGTTGCGTTGTTTTGTAATGCACTGGGGCTGTGTGATGTTGCGTTGTTTTGTAATGCACTGGGGCTGTGTGGTGTTGCGTTGCTTTTCTGCAGATTTCCCTTGGGGGGTGTATTCTCCCAGACACAGCAGTCTCCCAATTGCATTGCGGCAATTCATTCGAACCCCTACGTTTGGACTCATCACATATCATTTGTGATTTCAGGATTGGACTCGTAACTATATTTTTTCAATTAGCATTTATATACACTGATTTTGTATATTTTGTTGTTGTTATATTAGGCATTAATTCTGTTCTTAGCGCTGTTCCTTTTTTTTTTTTGTGTGTGTGTGTGTGTGTGTGTGTGTGTTATATACCATATTCTTTAATGGGGCAGTCCATGTAATATTCTACATGTGTGTTTTTAAATAAATCAATTTTGTATTGTTAAATAATTAAAAAAAACATTTAATTCAACTTAATGCCATTTTAATGAGTTTTAATATACTGAGCATCATTTGATTTCTATATTTAACACACTTCCCAAGCTGTTCAAGATCTTTGCAACACTTTCCTGTTTGTGATCAGTTGTTGCCAATGTTCCCAGCAGTTTGAGCTGCAAACTGTAACAATAGATAATGTTGCCTTAGTAAAAGAATATATAAGGATACATTGTAGCTGCTGTGTTACACTGACTGAAGGATTGATTCTGAAAGGCAGCCGTTTAGTGAACCCTAGAAAGCAGAATCTTTGCTGATCGATCACGGGAGAACAAATCGATTGGCAGCTTAGGCAATTAGTTTTCAATAAATGGTCATCAAAAGCGTCATATATATCTTTTTGGTTTTAATATATATTTGTTTAAAGTGCTGCACAGATGACTCTTTAAAGCAGACTTGGTTTCCTAAAACATGGCAGACGTGATTTATAAGTCTTAACTTGTCCCTCATAAACCCTCTCAGGTGAAAGATATGTTGATTTTTATTTCTATTTTGGTTACAATCCTAGATACGTACATAACGTGTTAGAAGGGGGGAAGCAAATACAAGTGTCTCAAATGCTCACTACAACGGGAGGAACGCAGACAGATCTCTCACTGACAGACGCCGGAGTCCTGTGAGCAAAGCAGCTGTGACAGAACAAAGCAGCCCAGACAAACACAGCACATCACTCACTGCAGTGAAGTCACTACACATTCCTGTCTCAGACCTCCAACACCGCTTGTCACCATTATCTCAGCATACAGTACAATGCTTCCACTGCAGCCAGGGATTCTGGGTGATGACATGCAAATGAGCACACAGTGTCACCTTTTGTTTCTATGGCTGCGGCCATGGCGCGCGCGACGGATTGAACAAAATACAGTATCTCAGGCCGGCCATAGTGCGTGCGACCAAGGGCCGCAGGATTTTGAGGAGACCGTGAGGATTCGCCGTTCTTGTGCTTCTGTCCCCTTAACTCTTACTCGCTCACCTGATTCCTGTGGCACTCAAGTGAGGCAACCTAATGATGGCAGTTCCGCGCAGTGCGCAGGTTCCGTCTGCCTCTTCTGGTTCTGGGCACAGGGCGCACTCCCGCTCCTCTGGCGTTGACGCGCAGCGCGTGTGCAATCTCCCCGTCGGTCTGCGATCTCCGCCCTTCGCCCCCGCCCTGACGTCAGGACTACACGGCGTGGATGTGCTCCGCGCTCCTCCTCTGTTCCTGCGGGTCCCGCCTCTGGTCTCCGTCCCGTACTGGCGAGGGTGGCATGGCACGCGACCAGGTCACCAGCGGGTTGCGCGCGCACACTGATGCGGTCTCAATTGGCTGTGCAATAGGACGCACCTGCACGATCCAGCAGGCTATCAGGAACCGCAGACTCACATCCTGGATGCCTCCAATTGGTGGGAGGTCCTTTAAATATACACTCTGCACTTCATTCCTTGCCGAGCATTACTCCTGTGTCTGACCCTAAATGGGGATGTTTATACCTTAAGAGGGTTGTGCATTTTTGACCATCTCTGCGGTAGTCAGGCAGACTGACCGCTAGGTCTTTATTTTGCCCCCTTATATGATTATATATATGAGCCTATAGATATTATATAGTGTTCCTATGTTGGACTACTTCTTCAACTATCAAGATGCTTTTGTGTACACACGAATATTGAGCGTCACTCCAAAAACTACTCCTCTTCAGACGACTGCTCTATACTGTGACTTGTTATCCTTTTGAAGGAAGGGCAACTCCATATATATTGAGGTGTTGGGACATTTATATACATTTTTCTATAAGGCTTTACCTACTGGCACGTAGATCTACATTTCTGTTTTATACCGTGAAGTACATTTCCTTACTCACAATGGAAGTAGAAGATGTTGCAGATGAGATTGCAAAGGAACCTAGAACTACAGATTTTGCCTTTAACTATTTTGATCAGGGTGCAAGAGCCAAGAAGGTCAAACGAGTTTTTGATGACGACGCAGAGGTAGAATGTGAAGATATCTTTGACCTGCATGATTATTTTCTTAAATTGGAGAAATTGTTGATTACTGATACAAGACTATGGTGGGATATTATCTCATTAGAGAACTGTGCAAGGGTTGAACGTATACCTCGTGGTTTAAGGATGAAAAAGTCCCCCACGTTTGTTTTTTCCAGCCCTGAATTTGAAACGGTCTGGAAAAATATTCTGAACGAATGCTCATTCAAGCTTATTGATCTAATCTTAGCACTTAAGAATAAAGAGAAGATGATAATATGCAAGGAAGTCAAAACCTTGCAAGTAAAATTGTTTCAATTTTCAAAGATGGAAGGTGTAGGCGGACGCTCACAGAGGTATGCAAGGGAGACTGGTTATAGTGAAATTAAATAAGGCTTTTATTGCGCCTGTTTCCTTAATATCAGGAAACCATCCAAACAAGGGGTAAACAAAGCTTCTATTCACTTAGCTTTTATTGCGCCTGTTTCCTTAATATCAGGAAACCATCCAAACAAGGGGTAAACAAAGCTTCTATACTATGCAATCCACCACTCCTTTTAGATAAGCATGTCTCCCAGCCCCAAACATATAGCATGAAATGAACAGATATAAAAAGTCTTGTAAATGAAAGTCTTATCTGTTCCTTGTGGTTTGGAGGGAAAATCTTCTCTGTCCCTGGTTGCTCCCTTTTCCTCAGGGTGTGTCAGCGTTCAGGTTTAGAAGTTTCCCCTGTATCTTGAAAGCGGCACTGCCGTTTCTTCTGAGATGCTCAAGACAACTGTCCCCATGTCAGTCTCACAAGTTGTGTGAGATTTAGGAACAATCTCTGCTCTGTCTCCAAGTTCAGCTCAGGGGTGAGCTAAGGAGTCTCTCTTCCTGTCTCAAAAGACAGGCTTTTCTAGGCAATCTAATCAGGCAGGTGGTGTTTGTTAATTGACTACCAGCAGTTAACCACCACACTGCTGGATTAGAGGCACATTACCTGAACAGGGATAACTCCCCTGTTACAGAAAGATTTAAGGAATGTGATAAAAAGCTGGCTTTGACCAGCTTTTGATCTTGAAAAAGAAATAATGGGAAAGAAAGAGATTAAGTTCTCACGTGACAAAATGGACTATGATAAAAAACAAGTCTATTCATGGGAAAAAATTCAACAACCTAGAAGGGGGAGTAAAGATCAATCTGCTTATTTTACACCAAGCAGACCCAGGAGTAACCTCTTCACCCAATGATGTTCAAAATATAGAATCTGATGCTTCATATTCAGACAATCCAAGTCATTCAGTCTCATTCTTTCCAGAAGAAGGGGGGAATTATCAGTATCAGGATAAACCTGTCTGCCTTTATATATTTAAAACCAGAGACAGAACATGAAACACAGACAGAGCTCAGTGCTACATCCAACGACACCAATACATGGTATTGTGCCTAAATATATATATGTGTATGTGTTGTATAATACACCTTGATAAAGTCCTACGGGATGAAACGCGTTTGTGCGTTTGTCATGTTCATCTCCTTGTGAGTTTATTCATTAAACATCCTCATTTTTATTTTTGGAGTTTGCCCGTGACACTTATTTCTTCAAGATTCTCTCCAGTTGCAGTGCACCTTTGCTCCACTCTACCACTATTGTTACAAGAAGGACCAATCACCACAGAACAAAAAGCCAGTCCCATGACAGTGACATACAACAATCATATAAATAATATCTAAACTTTCAACAAAGGGTCAAATTCAAAACACAATTCAATCACAACTGAAAATAAGGCTAAGTCCATGGTCAAAAAGACTGCGCTGACCCGCGCTGTGGCGGAACACTTACCCCCATCATCCCTACTGAGGACGGCTTTAGATGGTGCTTCCGCACGCTTCCGCAGGCGTGCAGTAGCGTGTGGAATTGCAGCCGACAGTTAATTTAATTTTTCGCGCTGAGGGAAGCGGAGGGCCGGATCACGTGACCGGCAAAATCCAATGGCACTCCGTGACGTCGGCGCCGTGACGCGCTAGCCCCGCCTCGCCTCCCATTCGCCTCACAAGCGCGCTCGCAGACGCTCATGCCTGGACACAAAAAAAAGCTCCTGCTTGAGCAGGAGAACAGGAGCGTCAGCGCAGCTCAGCACTGTATTTTGTACCATGTCGGAGGCCATATGGTCACGCGCGAAAAGCTAAAGGCCTCTGGCTACTTAACCTGCCCAAGGACATATACGGACAACTAAAAAACCATCAGCTTATAAACTTATGCAACAAGCAAGGGGATGGCGCCGCTGTGACCACACAAATTCATTGCATTTTACATCTTTTTTATGCATAATGATATAAAATGACATTAACACAATAAAACATGATATACATTTTTATTTATAATGGGACGGAAAGCTGTGAAACGCACGTCTCCTGTCATTAACCTAAAATGGCTGACACTGTCTGTTAGCCCAACTGTCCTTTTAGCTCCGCCCACTTACCCGAACCTGCCAATGGCAACAACTTTCCAGAACATTCCATGTGCCAAGCTTTCCCGCCCAAATTTATTAACCCCTTACTAACTCAAGTTACTCCTCAACAGCCAACATTACCCCCATTCCCTATTGGTACATGGGGCGCTGCTGACACAAAACTAAAATATGGAACTTATGTATTGGATGTTTTACATTTCAAAATGAAGTGTTCCTGAGAATCACCAACATATGCGACAAAGACGGTATTTGTTTAGCATTATAGGCTAAAGCAGTAAAATTCAGCGCATTATTGAAAACCCTGCTCTCTGATTGGTTAAAATTCCGGGCTTTATCCACAGTAATGCCCTGAATTTCAGCAGTTTGCAAAATGCAGTTTTCAATCTGTTTATTTCCAGCCAATCAGCTTTCATAACAGCTGAGACAGGGCAGGGGATTGGTTTGAATTAAGTAAAAGCTCTGAGACATGGCAGAGGATTGGTCAAAAAGTATCAGCCACAGTTTGACTCCTCCCCTCCCGAGCTGACTGAGATTTTCTGAGCAGATTCAGTTGAATTGGGGGGGGGGGGGGAGACTGCAAAGAAGTGTGTGTGTGTGTGTGTGTGTGTGTGTGTGTGTGTGTGTGTGTATATATATAGAGGTGCTGTGTTGTGCTGTGTGTAGAGCTGGGGGGGAGAGTGCAAAGTTTAGTAAGTGGCTGCATTTTTGATTGTGGCTGCAGTGTGTGTGCAGTGTGTGTGTGTTGTGCTGTTGTATGTGTAGCAGCAGTTTGTGTGAGTGTAGAGCTGATGTGTGTGTGTGTGTGTGTGTGTATATATATAGAGCTAGTGTGTGTGTGTGTGTGTGTGTGTGTGTATGTGTGTGTGTGTCAGTAGCAGTGTTTATGGGTGTAGCATGTGTGTGTAGCAGCAGAGTTTGTGTGTGTGTAGAGCTGCTGCTGTGTGTGTAGAGGTGCTGTGTAGTGAGTGTAGAGGAGGTGCTGTGTTGTGTGTCTAGAGCTCCAGTGTGTGTGTATGTGTGTAGAGGCACTGTGTTGTGTGGTGTGTGTGGTGTGTGTGTATCAGCAGTTTGTGTGTGAGCTGCTGTGTGTGTACACAGAGGAGGCGGCAGTGTGTGGATATAGATAGCTGCAGTGTAAGAGTATATAGAGGTGGTTTCATGTATTTACCATTTTATTTTAATAAAAAAATCTATTTAACTATACAAAAGTGTCCTTATTTATGAAATATCCTACATTTGCCTATAATAGTAATAATCCCCTCAGAACAGGGCATTACTGGCCATAATGCCCTGGCTGGAAGAGTTGAAGGCCCGAGGCGAAGCCGGGGGACTTTAACCCAGCCAGGGCATTATTGGCCAGTAATGCCCTGTTCTGAGGGGATTATTACTTAATTAAACATACAAAGTTGTACTGTGCTGGAGATGTACTGTGCATTCTGAAATAAGTTACAGCAAATCTTATATAAGAGTGACACCTACTGGTCCATATTGTCAGTTATTAACTTAAGTACTCAATGATTTACTTATAAAATGTGTTACCAGGAAGTAATACATTGAGAGTTACCTCACGTCTTCAAGTATTTCCTGGGCACAGAGTTATAATGACAAATATTACATAGTTACATTAAGTGAGCAGGGTTATACATTATATATAAAGACACTGCATGCACAGTTAAAGATAACATATGTTATAGGCGGATGTAACAGTTACAGACCACATTAAAATGTGAGCGCTTCAATTTTGAAAGAACTTAGACTGGTGGCGGCTGTGAGAGTCTCCGGTAGATTGTTCCAGTTGTGGGGTGCACGGTAAGAGGAGCGGCCGGATACTTTGTGAACCTTGTGACCGTGAAGTCTTTTGGAGTCAGACCTCAGATGATAAGTGCTGCATGTGCTAGGGGTGAAGAGCTTGTTTAGGTAGGCGAGTAGCTCTTCCAGAAAGTGTTTGAAGGCAAAACAGGAAAAATGAACTTTGTGCCTGGCCATCACTTGATTCTAATCTAGTTCTTTGAGCATTTAGTGATGCTTTGGGGCTCTGAATGAACTGGTGAGAGTATTTACATTTTCGGACACATTTTGCTACAACAGATTTTTGTGTGTTAAGTGTATAGGTTTTTTCTATAATAAACAGGGACTGGAGACCCTGCCAGATATATACATTTGACATATTTTGCATATTTATTGGGTGGTGGCAGTGGATAGACATGATTGCAATTGAGTAAGGGGTTAATATTAACTCATTGAAATTACCTTGCACATAAGAAAGGTGAGTTGGCTAGAGTAGCCGTATGTATTAACTCTGGTTGCATAACTAAGTCACGTGATCACTTGTCTGCTGTTCGTGACAGATGGTATATGGGGACGGATTGAGGGGAGATATTGTTCATTTGAGGGACCTATGCGGAGGTGAAAAGTGGGACTGCTAGAGAGCTGTGTATTAACCCTTGTCCATATGCAGGTCACATGCTCACAGGTGTGCCGTACCTGACAAATGGCTTAATTTAGGTACAAAGTTTGCTTTTTCATTGAATTAAAAATGTATCGGAGACAAAATTCCAACTTACCGTGCTGACATCATGATTCATGGTTTAACGACAACTACAGCCGTCATTGAGCATTGCAGATCACTAGAGATGGACTTATGTACTCTGATCAGGGGCCCATTACATGACCCTTCACCTAACTAATGTGAGGCGTAAGGTGAGACGCGCTCTGTATCTGCGCATTTCAAAGGCTAAAATGCACCAGCGTCCTATAATTGTTTTATTGAAAAGTATCATTCAAATATTTACAAGGTTCTAAAATACTAATGCTCAGAATAGAAATGCTTCTGGAAAAAAATAAAATATTATATATATATATATATATATATATATATATATATAGCAAATGGAAATATTACTGTATGCTCATTTACATGTCTTAGACAGGTCTGCAACCCCACCTTTCACCATTATCACCCATCACCTCCACTGCAGCAAGGGATTTTGGGAAATGACATGCAAATAGACACACAGTGTCACCCTTTGCTTCAAAACCATTTTTAACATGGTTCCCTATAGGCTTAAGCTTGCTGCATGGTCACAGCTTTGAGCACAGCCAGGGTTAAGATGCATCTTAAGGGAGGGAGAGCTGGGATCCCTCATAGGTGGAGGCGCTGCTCTTAGAGAGAGAGAGAGCTCACCCCAGGCTCCCAGAAGCGGAGGCTCAGGCCTCCTGTGAGCATCCAGGTACTAGCAGCACGCGCAAGCGCCCACGGTTTCCCTTAGGCATAGGGGGGTTATATATATATATATATATATATATATATATATATATATATATATAACATATACATTGTAGAGGTTAGCAGTACCCGTGTTAGCCGAGCTTCAATAATCAAAAAATAAATGATGACCGTTCTGTGGCTAACGAAATGCTTTATTTGTGCGACTTTGGAGATACACTGATCTCTTCTTCCGGCGATGTTACAATGAATATATATATATATATATATATATATTTATATATATATATATATATATTACACACACACACACACACTTTATTCAATGTAACATCGCCGGAAGAAGAGATCAGTGTATCTCCAAAGCTCGCACAAATAACAGCATTTCGTTAGCCACAGAACGGTATCATCTACTCATTCTTGATTATTAAAGCTCGGCTAACACGAGATAAAGATATCGCTACATATATACATATATATTTATTACACACACACACATACATTCATATATACACACATGTATACATATAAATAAGAGGCACAGCGCACCGGAATTAATGGAAAAAAAGGTGTATTGGAGACACACAAACACATACAGGCATACCCCGCATTAACATACGCAATGGGACCGGAGCATGTATGTAAAGCGAAAATGTACTTAAAGTGAAGCACTACCTTTTTCCCACTTATCGATGCATGTACTGTACTGCAATCGTTATATACGTGCATAACTGATGTAAATAACGCATGTGTAACAGGCTCTATAATCTCCCCGCTTGCGCACAGCTTTGGTACAGGTAGGGAGCCGGTATTGCTGTTCAGGACGTGCTGACAAGCGCATGCGCGAGCTGCCATTTGCCTATTGGGCGATATGTACTTGCTCGCGAGTGTACTTAAAGTGAGTGTCCTTAAAGCGAGGTATGCCTGTATAGCAAACTCACGAGTACCACACGCGGCAGTATTTGTATGTGTGTGTGTGTGTGTGTACACATACGTGTATAGTTGCCACTGCCAAACAGCCACGGTCTCCTGCAAGTCAGACACTAATATTTATGTTTTTAAGTCACAAAACAAAAGTAACAAAGCCAGATTTTTGGGGAGGGGGGCGCATACAGGTTAAGAAGACTCTGTACGGTTTAGTTACTGTGGGCAGAAATATACTAAGGCTTATAACTACCAAACATTCAGGCTTAGCCAGGACAAGTCTGGTTTGCACAGGTCTGTGGAAAAGCAAAACTAGGAAGAGAATGCAAGCAGAAAGAAGACGAAGCTGGGTAAAAGAGCAATCCAAACAAACAAATGATTATTTTTATTAACATCGGATTGAAGTCGGGGGTCTCCAGGGTTGAACCCCAGTAATTTCACCCCGAGATACTTACCTCCGAGGGGGGTGCCGGCATCACTCTGTTTTTAAAGCTCCTGCATCACAGGGGCCAATTGGAAGCCGCACCGGATGACGTCACAGCTTCCCATTGGCCCGAAGGGAGCGGGAGCTTTGAAAAGCGGCCATTACATGAACCCTGCTATCAAACCGGAGCGGCTACAAGCACCCCCTACGGAGGCATCTCTGGAAGAAGGGGGTTCCTGGAGCTGAAATGAATGGGGTTCAGCTCGGAAGAGACCCTCCCTCGTGTAAAATCCAACATGTCCGCCAGTGTTGACCAATAAAGCTGCTGCTTGATATTGAAAGCGCTCTAAGCGTGAAACGCGTGGGAGGAGAGTTCCCCTGTTTTGTCTCCAGTATGTTTTTAATCGTGTAGTTTAATACATTTTCTTTATTTTTTCTACAGACGGTGAGTTGTTTAGTGCTTTTTCGGAGTGTTTTGCTGTTCAATCAATCTTCTGCAGTTTTTTTCATGCTGCTTGATATTGGCCCACCAAACCCGCAGGACATGACTCCCATATTGAATTCCCAGTGGGACCACTGAACACCGGCACCAACATTTTTTTAGTATAATTATGTGGGGGGGGAAATAAAGAAAAAATGTAAAATGTTGAGCAGATGGGAATGCTGTTTTAAGATTACCAACACTATGCTTCATTTTAAATACATTGTCACAGATTCCCTATTATAGGAGACCCCTTACTCTTTATACAATATATTGCAGGCTCATAGCAACTGTCTTGGGTTGAGTCTTCCATACATTTGGTAGCTTTATCATCAAAATAGAAAAGAAAAATAGAAAATTGTTACACCTAATTTTCCGTAATGTTCTTTTCCTGGAAAGTCCATCCGTGGCAGTGCTCAACCATTCTCTCCCAAGAGTGATAATTACCGGTAATGTTTCTAGTTATACATTTCAGCTTTTGTACTGAGACTACCTGGGGTGGGGGGGGAGGAGGGGCTATTCATAGGTCCTCCCACAGGTAAAGATTTCTGTCCTTTCTCAGCTGGAGGGTGGAACTTAACCCATTGGTGACCACTGCCATGGGGACAACCAGGAAAACAGAGAAGGCCTTTCGCAGATCTGTTCTATTGCTATGACATCCTGACCCATTACAACCTGGGGATGAACCATGGGGCCGTTTATAAAAGAGGGGGGGATTCTGTTTCTATTTGGTAGCAGCGGCAGGGCAGGGTGAAACACAACAATTGAGGAGGTTCCAATCATACAAAATGGGAATTGTCAGTTATTTTTATTTGCCGAATGTAGTGTGATGACATCTGTACTTCCGTTGGCCAGGACAAAGGTATTTGGCACCGTAGGCAAACCATCAGCCGCGCGCGCCCTAATGTTTTTGACTGAATGTCTTCTATGTTGATTGGGTCTGCCCGACACAATCCTCTTTCTCTACTACCCCCCCCCCCCCCACCCAACCCCCCCCTCTCCCCCCCCCCCCCCCCCCACACACACGAATTAAAGGGGTTTTAAATATTACTGCATTTGATCTACTTTTTTTTTTTTTTTATCAAAGTATATAACAATTATAGTCACCTGTACATTTTGTCATCAACGATGCTTCAAAAATATATAAAACAATTTAAAAAAAAAAATGTTTGTAAACTAGATTCATGTTACACGCTATTATTTTTAATATATAATAAATAGGCCAGCACAAAATATACAATATCAAAAAGACAGAATGCAAGTTGGTTTACTTTCTTTTATTCCTTTTAAAAACAAAAAAAAGGTACATGGAACGTTAAAGATTTGTATTCATGTGCTAATGAGGATATCCTTGGTTCAGCACAGGTGGCTCAATGAGTGCTGAAGCAGGAATATCCTGCAAACCTGACCAGTTGGTGGCCGTTGAGGACTGGAGTTGCCCACCCCTGCCTTAAACCCTTCATCGCAAAAGGGGACAGCACCATGTAGCAGGCTCCTCTGCCAAGGGATGGTTTACACTGATCAGGAAGGAATACAAACATACACACGATATGAAAGCCTTACAAAATGCAGTATTTTTGGTTGTGTGTTTAAAGGCTTTAGTGTTCTTGCTGCGCTAGGGAGCAGCAACCGCTAAAAAGTCCAGGGTACATCGTTCATCCCTCCAGTACCACAGAGATCGTCGTCCACTTCAAATAAGCTCAGGAGCTCGCCCACTGAAGAAGTTTCCTCAATTGCAAAATCCAGATGGGAGCCATCACCTAAAAAGGCAACATGGCTAATTCATTAAAGGGGCCAGTTCCACGTCGCAGGCACTTTCAGGTCTGAAAACAAGGACTCCAGAGCGCAAAAACTCCCAGGGTATCGATAAAATACAAAAAGAGTAAGAATATAGTGCGATACGTTTAAATAATGTATCCAATAATGCGGCGAGAGCTTCGTCTCGCTCACATGGTGTTAGATGTGCTCAGGCATTTTCAAAAAGGTCATAGCTTCCTTTGGTAAACGATGAAATTATGTTTGTGGAGAGAGCAGAGCACCAGAGTCCAACAGGGCACTGGCAGGGGCAGGGCACCAGCGTCCGACAGTTGGCACTGGCAGGGCATCAGCGTCCGACAGGGCATGGCACCAGCGTCCAACAGGGCACTGGCAGGGGCAGGGCACCAGCGTCCGACAGGGCAAAGCACCAGCGTCCGACAGGGCACTGGCAGGGCACCAGCGTCCAACAGGGCAGGGCACCGGCGTTACGTTTTATAGCCTTTAAGTGGTCTCAATGCCTTTATTATTGTCAATTGTAAGAGTATCACTTATCAGCATAACACAATATTGTACTATGCTTGTTTCTCTGTCCTATTGGGAGGATTATTAGTTCTTGCCATATTGAAGACACGCTGTTTACCAAAGAAAGCTGTGATCCTTTTGAAAATGCCTGAACACGTTTAATACCGCGTGACTGGGACTAAGCTCACCACATTTATTGGATACATTATTTAAACATATTGCACTATATATTCTCTCATTGTATTTTATTTATACCCTGGGAATTTCTGTGCTCCAGAGTACTTGTTTAATGTCTAAGATGTTTGGGGAAGTCTTGTTTTGAAGCCGCTATCATCCCTAAAGGTCGTATTATTCTGTTATCTTTATAGATGTATAAATAGATGTATTTTGGAGCACTTCCACACCGTGTTTTTCTATCACTGCTTCACAATATTGATATTCTTAGTGAATTTTGCACTTTAGCCTTTTTTCCCCCTTCTTCTATTCTCAGGTCTCAACTAATTTTATTAAACAGATGTTCAGCATGCGGTCCTCACCCGGAACCATCCTACAGAGACCACGTATCGCGCAGATATTCATCGTTATTAATGTAATGCACTTTGAGAGTTTGTTTCATAGATTTGGCAGAAACCGCTAAAGGAAAACATTATCAATAGGCTCGAGTCCGGCGAGCAGCGCACCGCTCGCTAAGGCAGGGGTGCGCAAACTTTTCCCCGTACGTACCCCTGCCTGTCTCCTCGGCGCCTTGCGCCGCCGCCCTCCCCCCCTGATTAACCCCGGAGTCAAATGACGTGCGGGGTCATGTGATGGCATGTCGCCATGGTAATGTGAAGGCATGTGACCCCGCTGCGTCATTTGACGCCGGGTTACCAGGACGATGTGTCGCTGGAAGGGAAGTGTATTATAGAGGCCTTTAAATTTAATTTAAATGCCTGGCGGGAGAGCGCAGGACCTCTATAACTGCCGCACCCCCCCCAAATAAATCTAGCGCCTCTCCCTGTGCTCAACAAGTTTGGCGGTCTGGACTCTACCCTTAGTTCTGCCCGTGTTAAAACGAGATTCCTAGTCTGGGAAACCTGTAGCCGGTACGTCTGTGCAAAATATGCTGCACACCAAAAAAAAAATAAAAATCAAATGATACGAGGAAACCTGTTTGTAATGCGCAAGAAGATTCAGATAAGAAAAACGAATCAGGACAATACTGTACGTATTTCTAAATAAACTGCTCTAGCCGTCTTTCTCCGGTGGAGTGGCGTGATTTTAAGTGTCTCAAAAGTCCGATATAAGTAGTCCCGAATTCCCAGGTGTCCGTAATCCGGTGCCTCACGCCAGCGCAGTCAGGGTCAGTCACAAAATCCTGCGATGTTTCCTCCTGTGTCTGACATTGCGCACACGCTTCCTGCGTTGTCAGGATTGTTGCTAAGCGACGATCCTCTCTCCACGCAATACACAGGTCCTCTGCTTCAGCGTTATCGTATTTATAAAGAAGACAAGATGTTAAGGTGACAATCGGTAGGGATTCAGTCCATCTTTCCACACTCCCTACACCAGTAGTAAGTGAATAAACGGGTCTTGTGATTTAAAAACAGTAAAACAAACAACAACATGGTAATCTCTCATTAATTCTTTCTTTTAACATCATCCATAGAAGATTTAAATGTTATTTTCGCAATCCAGCGAACTGTCTACAGGAGTATTTATGCGGCTGCTGCCGCTGCTGTCCATGCAGTCTGGGGTCTGCTAATTTCATCTATTATAATTTATAGTTTCAAAAGGCGAGTTCTCTTCTGGATTAATCACTTTAAGTCGTTTGTTCTCTGGATTGCTGAAATAACATTTAAATATTTTTTGGATGATGCTAAAAGATTTAAGAAGGAATTAATAAGAGATTACCTTGTTGTTTGTTTCAATAAATACTGGTGTAAGGAGTGTGGAAAGATGGACTGAATCCCTGCTGATAGTCACCTTAACATCTTGTCTTCTTTATAAATACGATGACGCTGAAGCAGAGAACCCGGGTATCATGTGGAGAGAGGATTGTCTCTTAGCATCAATCCCAACAACTGAGGACGCTTGGGGGGGTGCAGGATGACGTCAGATGCGGGAGAAAACATTGCGTGATTTTGTTGTGGAACATTGACTGCGCAGGCGCGAGACACCTGCACAGGATTACGGACACCTAGGAATTCGGGACTATTTACATTGAACTTGAAATCGCGCCACTCCACTTTAGAAAGACTGAAACGTCGATTTAGCTGTTGGCCCCAATACATTCTTTGAGAAATCCGCCGTGTCCAGATTCCTTTTTCTTCTCAAAACCTATAACCAGGCCGGCTGTTTCCAAAGGGGAGGCCAGAGAAAAGAGCAAATATATGACAATTACCCAATTGTAGCCGGTTAAGTGGAGGCACGGGGCAATATAGCATCTTCCCTGTACCAAAGAGTGTGGGAGCAGGAATTAAATCCATAAGCTAGGCCAGTGGTTTCCAACTTTTTTTGGTTAAGAAACCAGAAGTGAAATTCTAAGGAACCCCAACTATCTTTAATAGCAACTCTGTGATCAGATGCATTGTAAGGAACCCCAACCCGCTCTAATAGCGCGTCTGAGATCTGATGCATTGTAAGGAACCCCGACCCTCTCTAATAGCGCGTCTGAGATCAGATGCATTGTAAGGGAACCCCAACCCTCTCTAATAGCGCGTCTGAGATCAGATGCATTGTAAGGAACCCCAACCCTCTCTAATAGAGCGTCTGAGATCAGATGCATTGTAAGGAACCCCAACCCTCTCTAATAGCGTGTCTGTGATCAGATGCATTGTAAGGAACCCCAACCCTCTCTAATAGCGCGTCCGAGATCAGATGTATTATAAATTATTCTGTATTTGATACAGTTTTCAAATGAACAGAAAATTGCAGGGAACCCTTTAGGGGTGCCCGGGGAACCCAAGGGTTCCTAGGAATGCTGGCTGAAAAACACTGAACTAAGCTTTTCCAAACCGAAGCTTAACCACTGTACCGTGCTACCTCCCATATACTAGAAGTGGTATACTGCACTGAATTAGTTTGCAGTAGGCATTATCGTACCAAGGAGATGATCAGGAATAAGGAACGCCGTGAAGCCTTCATTGTCAGGAGATACCTCAAATTCGTCAATTTCCGATGGCGATAAACCCACCATCTTCGTTTGCACCTGGAATGGGGGGGGGAAAGGAATTAATTTTGATATAGGATTTGATCATTTAGAATAATCTGAATAAGCGGAATTATCCGTTTTAATTAAAAAAAAATTAAAACTAGCAGGCTGGGGAAAATAATATAAAAATGCATTCAGATGAGGGTCAATGGGCCTGAACATTATAGAAAAGACCCACTTACTTCTCTGGAAAGGAAGTTCAAAGCTGGAGGGGATTTCCTTAAAATTTCACTGGGAGTTAAATTAGCGGAGGAGTGCAACCTGTAAAATGTAAGACACCAGCACAAGGTTACATGGAACACACTAATTTACAAGACACATATCAGGCCATGACCCTAAATATTTCAACAATGACTGCTTCAGGAACCTGAAACACACTGTAAAGAGATTCAGAGTCAGCAGGGCAAGCCAAGCTTCAACACATCAACGCATCTCATGTGTGGCAATAAGACGTTTGAAGAAATGGCAAGTGCAATGTGAGATTATTCAACATAAACGATTACAATGGAGCATTTTTCTAACTTCTCTAATGAAATAAAAGCTGTATATTGTGGATGCAATGCCACATTTTGGCCATAACACTTTTGTTAAATCTACACATATTGAAAAGTAATAACTGATGTTATATTAATAACTGCTTTTATAAAGTACTCCTTCATTTCAAACCACACCAATTATTTTTGCAGCTTTTGTGGAGATTTTTGGGGTGCTTTATGGTACACACGGGCCTGGGCGTCAGGTGACAAGCAATATTAGTGCTCTTGTTCTTCACAGGTGGGTAAGAAGGGATATTCGCATGTCTGCGTCATACAAGCTATTGTAACCAAACCGGTAATTATGTGCATACACGCGCGTGCAAGTGACATGTTGAAGTAGCAGAGCGCAGTTTGATATGTAACCTGTGGGTGGTTTCTTTTTATCATCTTTGTATTTGGAAGGCAATTAATGAGAATGTTCCTGTGACTTAACGATTCGCTTGGACAGTGATCCCCTCACGGCCTTCCTGGGCACTACTGGGGGGAAATAGCCACAGGACTGAGGTTCTTCTGGACATAGCACCTGGGAGGCACTTGGGATGCTCACCCAGAATCAGGTAAACTAAAAAAAAACAAAGACGCGACATAACCACAAGGGGGCGAAAAAGGTGTCAGGCCAGGTACAATCCTCCTGGTAACAGCAATCGCATTGTTTTGCTGGTTCAGCCTGGATACTTTTATTGTGCTTTACATTCATGTATTGAAATAGTAAACAACTGGTGAATTGTAAAAGTAGTTCAATGGTTTGTAATGTCAGACACTGATATGTAAAAAAATTCCTGGAACGTTGCTGTATCGTGCAAACCATAGAACATAAACTATAGAAGCACATAGTAGTACCTTTGTGAAGCTAGTATTTCATTCGCGATCTGTGTCCCTATGCTTCCAGCACCAAGAACTATTCCAGTGGACATGCCAGGGACATTTATAAAACAGCAAGGATCTATAGTAATGAAATGCAGTATTAGTAATAGCACTCCCTTCATATTCATCAGTATGCATTATGTTATTCAAAATACACAAATGATGTTTACAGCTAGTTTGATATACCCATGTATGGAGAGATATAGATGTGTGTGTGTGTGTGTGTGGTGTGTGTGTGTGTGTGTGTGTGTGTGTGTGTGTGTGTGTAATATATAATGATAGATATAAATTATATATATATATATATATATATATCCATAACCTTAATAAATATATATATATATAAATTGTGAAATATATGCGATAATCAACGTTTAATCAAACTATACTGAAAAAGTAACAGATGCAGTAAATATTTTAAACTCAAAGTGGGATTATATACCTTCTGATGAATGGGATCTACCAGGGAGAGATGCCGTTTCCACTGATGAACAATGCCCTCTGCGAGAGAAAAAGAAATAGTGAGGGGATGTTTTTTTTTTTTTTTAAACAAAATTGCACAGTCAAAAAAGTATAATTGTGCACGAACGTAAAATAGCTTTTTCCTAATGAAGGGGAAGGTGTGTCCAAGTGTTAGTTCAGGAAAGTTATGAGTGCATATCTAGTGATGCGTGTCTACTTGTGCAAAGTTTAAACGCCAGTTTGTAATAAATCTGTCAAATCTCACAGCCGATTTACGACGGGGGGTGGGCTTATGTTGTTTCCATGGGGAAAATAATATTTAAGTCTTAGCAATGTATTAGGAATTTCAGATTTCAACAAATGTGTGTTTGGACCAAATACGTGATTTCTCAGTTCTTCGCCAGTGACCTCTCTGGGGGAAAATCCTAATATATAGTAATGTCATTGGGTTTTCTGTTTTTGTTTTATCCTTTTATTTTGAGAAACTGTTCTGCATTTATTGTAACTGTATGTTCTTCTAATGCTTTTTCTGTAATCTAAGCACTGAATTTTTATATATATTAAAACATTTAATAAGTGATGCTTTGGGCTCTGAATGAACGGTTGCACTTTCTGGAGAGAGTATTTACATTTTCGGACACATTTTGCTACAATAGATTTGTGTGTGTTAAGTGCATAGTTTTTCTATCATAACCAGGGACCTGAGAACCTGACAGATTGTTAGTTTTTTTCACAGATTTATTAAGATGACATCTTTTATTTGCATTTCCCGGGTGGTGGCAGCAGCGTATAGATATGACTGCAACTGAGTAATGGGTTAAGGTACCTTACACAGGCAAAAGGAGAGTTGGCTAGAGTGTGTATTAAGCCTGGTTGCATATGTAAGTCACGTGCCCACTTGCGTGCTGTTCGTGACAGTTGGTATCTGGGGATGGATTTAGGGGAGATATTGTCCATTTGAGGGACCTTTGCGGCGGTGAAAAGTGGGACCGCATGCGAGCTGTGTATTAACCCCTTGTCCCGCATGCAGGTAACGTGCTCACAGGTGTGCCGTACTTGACAGTGTGCATTGGTTTACAATCCAAGTGTTTTCCCGCTTATTGGAATGAAGGCCAGGTGGCAGAAAGGGGAGGCGTTGAAAGTCTCCTACTGGGAGGCAGGTGGGGGGAGAGAGACTTTTGAACTCCTCTGTTCTTGGGCTGAAAGTTTTCATTGATGCTACAATTTAGATTTAGGACTTACGAAACAACAGTGTTGATGGATACAATGTATTCCAGTTCTTTGGTCCATGGGTTAATGAAGCTAAACCACTGGCTTTTTAAGGTGATGAAGGATCCATGTTTTGTCTTAAATTTGTAGGCATTGGTCAGAACTTTTGCCTTGCTTTGCAGTACTAAAGAAATGCAAAAGATAATGTTAATAGATGACAAATGTAAGCTCATAACACACAAACCTATTCTGCATCACAGCTCTGAATGACACACACTGCTCTCCTACATACTATTGCTGCAGCGTCCAGTTACTGGTCAAATGTTTTACAATACTCTTGGGCCCTTATTCAATATGATGTGAAGCCTATTCTCCGTGTCAGGAAAAGCTCTGAGCTCTATTCAAACAAAAGGAGCTTAAAACCTTCGCTGACAGGAGAAGTGGTTTAAGGGCATATTAAACAAGGACCGTAAAACAGTTGGATTATGTATACTCATACAATGCTGTTTTAAAAGGGCCTTATACAGAGGTGTGGAATTTTCGCAGCACTTTGCAAACCATGCGAAATTAACCCTTTGTTTTGCACGTAACAGTTCACAAGCATTTCTTTGTGTTGCCTAAATTTACGAGACAGACAGAAATAGGCATGGACTTCTATACCTCCCAAAACGTTTATTTCCCAGGTGTGCTCACAAATCTCTCCATGTGTTGTATAGAGGAGCAATTTGGGAGGTATACAGGTCAATGGGTCCTCTAATAAATAGGACTCCCTCCATCTCTCTGCATTCAGGCTTTGGGGGCGGGGGGCGAACGCGAAGAACAAAAAGTAATGAGCACAGTTGGGACAGTTTCGAACATCGATGTCCCTGAAATATCCTCTTTTATGGACTTCACACTTGCAGATCACAATTCTGCCAATATGCAGGTCTTTTACAGAGTGGCCTAAAACGGGGGTGCGTGAGATTTTTTTTGGGGGGGAGGAACGCGAGATTTTTTGGGGGGGGGGGGGGGGGGCGCGACGGTTACAGAGGTCCCGCGCTCTTCCCAAAAGCATTTAAAATAAATGCCGGGGAGTGCGCAAGGCCTCTGTAACGTACTTACCTTGGCTTCGGGCGACGCGTCACCATGGCAACACAATGTCACATGACCCCGTGGCATCATTTGATGCCAGTTCCTTGGTAAGGGGGTGGGGGGGGGGGGGACATGAGCACTGTGGCTGAGAAGGCAGCGGGACGCAGCGTATAACGTTTGTGCACCCCTGCCCTAAAACATACACCAATTTTGATTTTTCTATAGGACACGTAGAAATTTGGTTTCATTATACATAAGGTTGTGTGATACCTTTTTAGTGGACCAACAGGAGGGTTTCCCCATTTATGGAACGGTGTATATATTATTGATTATCTGTAAAGCGCCAACATATTCCGCAGTGTGGTACAATGGGAGTTATGTATATTACATAAACAGATACAAATAAGGACAAACCGAGTGCAAACAGATACAGAAGATAACGGGGGCCCTGCGCATGAGAGCTTACAATCTAGAGGGAATATACAAGGTGTTCTAAACCACACAGGCATCATCAAAAGCTTTATTACACAACAATACAGAACCATCTTAATGGCTCATTAAAAGAATCGCAATTACAAGCCCTTCAGCTCTTCATGCATTATGTGGCTAATGGAACTTTACACTGCATAAAAATACTACTGTAAAGGTCTTGTAGGAGTTTTTATTCGAGGAGGGAGATAACAAATGGGATATTTACCAGTTTTGTGCTGATCTGTTAGGTGGCTGTGATCATCCTGATGGAAGTATTCATAGCAAGAAGTCCCTAGAAGTTCCTGAGGTAGGTATCCTAAAATAGCTGTAGCCCTAATGCAAAGAGATACAGTGCTACTGTTGTTACATAGAATATACAAATCTCAGCAACACTGTTTCACCAACTATTTAAAAATCTATCAATATTCTTCTGCAACTAGGGGTTAAAGGATCTAACGCAGGCGTGGTCAACATCAGTCCTTAAGGGCAACCAACAGGTCAGGTTTTCAGGATATCCCTGCTTCACCACAGGTGGCTCAATCAGTCCCTGCATCAGCACAGGTGGCTCAATCACTCTGTTTGTTTCAACACAGGTGGCTCAATCAGGGCCTGATTGAGCAGCCTGTGCTGAAGCAGGGATATCCTGAAAACCTGACCTGTTGGCGGCCCTTGAGGACTGGCGTTGGCCACCCTCTGGTCTAACGGTTAAAACGACCATGTAGAAACCCTTTATGTTTAGCCGAAGAGTATACACTTTGACACTTAAGGGTTTCCCAAACCAAGCAGTTGTTCCTCAAAGATCTGCCATTGGCTTAAGATATTAGGAGGTTTCCTCAGGGTACAAACAGGAGACTTTTTGAGCAGTTTCAGTGGGGGGGACAGAGATGCAGAAATGTTGGCCTTTCAGATCCAATCATTTATAAACATGCAATTTACTGGTTAGAAAACCACACCGTTTGCAGTAAAATACAACATACTTCTCATTTCTTAAAAATGAAAAATAGATGTATTTGCCCAAAGTTTTCAAATATTTTAATTTTCCATTTCTGCAATTTTATACTTCCGATTTGTTCTTTCCCTAAAAAACAAAACGGTGTACATTACTTTAAAAACATGTAAGACGCATAATGCTTACCGCTGGTCCACATAAACAAATTTACCATCCATGGCATAGCGTGTAACAAATTCAGCGGGTTTGACTTTAATTTGTGCACTGCTTTGTGGAGTAATATATGGATGTAGCCTCCCAATGGCAACAAGGCAACTAAAGTTGGTGGACTCTTCCTTGGTGTCACAATCCTCGGTCATTCCCACCTCGCTTGGAAGCCAGCTTCTCAGATATCCGGTGCAGTGGATAGTACAATACATTCTATGATCTGCATGCAATGTGAGAATACAATCATTAATACAGCAATGTATCCATCCTTCACTGCCAACTGGGGTCATTACAGCACTGGTAAAGGTAGAATTTTCAGGAGCAAAGACTGGCTGCCCTGAAGAGCTTACAATCTAACGTATGTTATCTGAGGTGCAGATTGATAAAGTGACCTGTTCAAGATCAAAAGTAGACAGGGAGATTTAAACTAGATTCTACTAGTGTCGTGTACCACTAGGTCATTGTTTTATCCCATCTATAAAGAAATGCAATGCCCCTTTCTAACTTTATTTTTTCATCGTTTTGTAGGTGGACAAACGAACTAAAAAAAAAACGAAAAAAAGATAGGTTTAAAAACAAAAATACCTTTTTTCTCCGAATTAGGTAAAATGTCCCTTTCCTCCTTGATGGGGACATGGCCGCTCTTCATACGGCAGAAGAAGGACCTTCTTGATCCGCCATGCAGTCGAGAAGACCCAGCATGAAAGTCTGTGTGTACTTGCAAACCAGCTTTCAAAATAGTTTAAGAAGACTGTGTCAGTTCAAAAGATGACGTCGGGATTAATGAGGAAACACATCTGTTTTGATACAATAAGGAGTCCTTAAGGTGGGGAATTCTCTACGTCCCTTAACCCTTTTCCGCTGGCCGAGGGGCCTGCAATAAAATGCTTTGCTGGCCCCTTTGATGGCAAGAGAGAGAATTTTCTCTTTAAAAACAGCAGTTTCTTCCAAATTATAAATCAAACAAATCTCATTGGGTATTTCTTTCAAGCCTTAAAAATTGTGTTTGAAATGACATGTACATCTATCGATTTGTATAGCATATGACAGCACTGATAAACGCACCAAAATAATAACACAATGGCAATAAAGCTTTTTAAAGATACATCTCTCTGTGATCTTCAATCTGTGCCACTTAGTGTCAGTAATATTAGTCAATGTAAACACATGGTATTATTTGTAACACTAATACCCCCCTCCCTCTTTTTTTCAGCCCCGGGGATAACTTGGTTCCTGAGATACACACCGGGAAGGCTGCTGCTGGTTACTTCCTGGTATTTCAATTCACTGCGTCAGAATAGGAAGATGCTGCGGTTTCCTATTGGCCAGTATAACGCTGGAGGTTTAAATGGCCCCAGCAGTACCTTCCCTGGTACCAGGTGGTCCCCCAGAGGTGAAATGAATGCTATTCAGCTCCAGCCCCCCCCCCCCCCCCAGTTTCCCACCCATGTAGAAACTGCTCCTTTAATTAATATTCTACCGGTCAATAATAAAATAAAAAGAGCAGATGTACAGATGCATCTAAAACAGAATAATCCCTGCTCAGAAGATTGGAGCAGAAGGAAGTGCAGCGTGGAAGAGTTTAAACAGGAGGACGCCTATCCCTTCAATCATGCCCCATGGAGGACATTAGGCAGCTATTAGTTGGCGTATTTTCTATAACCTTTCATTGTCATCTCAACAAAAGCCCCACTAAATAATAATTAGGTTAGTTCCATAGATAGTATAGTGCGACATTAAATGGATACACAAATGCCTATCCAGCCAAACATATATACTGAGCTTTAATTGCAACACGTGGTGAACAGAACTCTTACTTACACCGGGAGGCTAGAGCAATATTTCTCGTGTGGCAGCAAGAGTGCTCTACACTCATTAAATGTAACAAATTAGCCCCATAATTACCATCCAAGAAGTGCTACTTCTGAAGACTTCATCTAAAACCTGATGTGCGTTTCGCTGCCTACGGGAGCTTCATCAGGGGTGGAATGTCTTCTTACAAGGAGTGATATCATACACTACTGTTGTCAAGATGACTCACCGGCCACATGTTAACCCCTCTATTGCTTAACCCTGCTGCTGTCTAGGAGACCGATTAGTAACCACATGTTAACCCCTTCATTACTTCATATTACATACATGCCAGGTATGAAGAAAGCTTATTAAGTATTTATCCATACAAGGCGGTAAATATACCAATTTGTGGCCTAAGAAACCAGCTAGCACTCACAGGGTAACCCATATACTGGCTTTACCCTCCCGATGTCTAAGAGATTAAATAAACCGATAGTTTACCAAGGATATCCTTGCTTCAGCACAGCTGGCTCATCGAAATGGAGCCACTGATTGAAGCAGAGATATCCTGAAAAAATGACCTCCTTGAAGGAGCAGCACCAGAACGTCCTCTACCATACAGTTTGTTATTTTAGAGGCTTGACATTTACTAAAGGACTAATATTCTTATTATTTGATTATTTTTTACATTTGATACTAAACTTTATTTTGGATTGTGTATTCCCCTGACATATAGATAACATTACAATTATGATTATATATATATATATATATATATATATACACACACACACATATACATATATACACATATACACATATACACATATACACATATACACACACACATTACCGCATAGCAGCAAAAAGGAGACAGCACTCAGGTGAATGAAAATTAATGTATTAAATACAGCACATAACTGTATTTAATTTTCATTGGAGTTATGTGCTGTATTTAATACATTAATTTTCATTGGAGTTATGTGTGTATAATACATTAATTTTCATTCACCTGAGTGCGTCTCCTTTTTGCTGCTATGCGGTAATGTATACTTTTATTATTTATATGGGACATGCACCTATTCATTATTGAATTTCTATTGGAGTGCCAGTGATTTTTTAATCACACACACAGATATTATATATATATATATATATATATATATATATATATATATATATATATATATATATATATATATATATATTAGATATGAAACAATGTGAAGGAATTGGGGGACTGCAGAGAGGATGCTACTATCAAACTAACTAGAAGATACTGTACAAAAATAACAAACGAATAGGCACACCTAAAATGTGCAAAACAATGTCTTATTGACCCAACATTTTGGCTACCCTCTGGAGCTTTGATAATTTTGTGTGTGCATCATACCTGCATGTGTGTGTGTGTGTGTGCATCGTACCTGCGTGTGTGTGCATCATACCTGCGTGTGTGTGTGTGCGCATCATACCTGCATGTGTGTGTGCATCATACGTGTGTGTGTGCATCATACGTGTGTGTGTGCATCATACGTGTGTGTGTTTGCATCATACGTGTGTGTGTGTGTGTGTGTGTGTGTGTGCGCATGCACACAGTTTTAGTCCAAAATATCATTAAAAAAAATACGTAATTTTACTCAAAAATTAACTGCAAGAAGTTATGTGCAGTGCCCTCTTTACTCCACTACTATACATGTATATTATGTTTATATATTTGTGCTACTGATTGTGCAAGCGCTTGTTTATAGCCAAGATATTTCCTCAGCATTGTCTGATGCTTTTGTTCCTGTAATGCTGCTATTAAATCTATCTTTTTAATGGTTATTTCTAAATCAAAGTTAGGGGTCTGGATCACCTTAAGTTCATCAGCAAAGGCCTGATTACTAGTCTCTAATAACCTAAGGTAACAACATTAGTTCCTTGGAATAACTGGACAGAATCCCGTCCCAACCAATAATGAAATCTTCTGATGTTATGTTTTTTGATAGCACCAAACTGTATTCTCTGAAGCCTTCTGGTTTCATATTGTTTTTAATATAGTTTTGTAGGCTTGTGATCTCCCATCATAACTTTGCCCGCTTTATAAAACTGTCAGAAATCAGGTGACAAATTCTCACATTTTTTAAGTATCCTTCGGAGTGACACACTTTCTATCCCAGGAAAACACTCCCCTGGCGTCCTCCTGCCATGAGTTATATCCCATTTACTAGATGGCGTAAAAGAATATAAGACTTTTTTTTAAATTCATGGGGTTTTCTACAGGATCTTGGATAAAGACCTTTCAACATAATTTAAAAACAAACTATTACTCATTCTGAGAGAGAGAAAATCTCTATAAAAGGAATTGGTAGAGCTGAATTTGGATGGTATGCATGCATGTGTATATGCACACACACATATACTGTATATATAAAGTATCCCAAGGTATCAACATTCTATTACCTCCCCAAAGATCACAAGAACCCTGTTCACCTTCTAAGTATACCAATTGTCTACAGCAGTGGTAGGCAACATGATACACATCCAGAGCCACATTTGGGGCCCTTAAACCCACAATATATATGGTGCACAGGCAGAAGGGATGTTGTAGCTGTAGGTAGGAGCATCTCCCCGCTACGGTCAGCAGCTTAATGCCAACACGCTGGCCAGTACTGTCCCACTCCTCTTCTTACCGCGGGAACTAGTGATTAGCACAGGAGAGGAGCGGGCCAGTATTTATCAGCGCAGCAGAGGGAGCGGGGAGAACCTACGGTCCATACCAGCAGCCTGTCCGATCCCTCTGCACAGGGAGACAGAGGACGAGTGGGCTTCTGGGTCAGTATGCAGTTGGGGGCCGCAAGTGAAGCCCCCCTAGGACCATCAATGGTCTAAAAGTATAGAGAGAGAAAAGCCAGCTATGTTACACCAGTAATAAATCTGATCTAGGGCTAAAGAAGGAAGGGTAATGCAGACGCACAGATGTAGCAAACTTCATTGTTAAGCCAGGTAAGACAAACTGGAATACCACAGAATATCAACAATTTCAAAGGATTCAAAGGCAGTATTAGTGCAGAATACAACTTATTCCACCATAAGGGTACAACAGAGCCAGCTACATCTGTATAATACCGTTGGCATCACCAATAACAAAAGCAGGTATAGTAGCAGGGTGATGTAGTCCATCAAAATGTGTTGCTCGCTTACTTTTGGCTTCAATAAGTTTCTCATGCGGGGTCATATCCGAGGATGAAAGTTGCTCCTTAACTTTGGCAACATCTTTGGGGTGCAAATAGTCAAACAAGCTGTGTCCGATCAGATCAGCCTGAAAGGATAGAGAGGTCTTTGAAAAAAACACGTCTATAAATTCTGCGTTGCAAGGGTGCAAATCGACAGGAGGAATTCCAAGGGTTGTCTTTTTTAAACAAGGTGTCAGTCACAACACATTTGCCCATTTAAACATGTATTCAAGTGCATTAGATTACACTTGTGTATGTCTTCATGGTCCAATTGATTTAATAATCCCACAGTTATTGCCTTCTTTAAATGTATTTGTTTAAGGGCGTCTCAAACGACAACTGCTATTTTTAACTCATGTCCTAGTGAAGTGCGGATTTCCAGGCAATCTTTCAGAAAAGAGGCAAAAACTAGGCCACGATAAAATACATTTTTTTTCTGAGTTAGGGTGACCATTTCCTGAAGACCTCAATTTGCATTTTGATGCAAAATAAAGAGGAAAATCGGGTCAGGAACCCAGAATCACGGACGTGCGCACAGCTTTAGTTGGTTTGTGTCACCCACCTGGGTGTACTTCAGTGTTTTAGAAACGGAGTCAGAGACAAAAAGGAGGTTTCCTCTGTCGCACCCAACCACAAACAGGAACCCGTCCGCAGCCTGTAATAAAAGGAGCAACATCTTCAGCTGAGCAGGAGGAAGAAAACAGAATGTAACACTGCACAATGTGTGCTGAGCAAAGCAGTATTAAAGGGAATGGGACTGGGTCCCTATAACTATAGTGGTGCAGAATAGCATTTTTATACATGACGTTGCAACCACTTTGCACAAAGGGTAATGTTAACTTCCAAAGTAAACATCCCTAGCTAAATGCTGTTACATAGTAGATGAGGTTGAAAAAAGACATAGGTCCATCAAGTTCAACCTATGCTAAATTTAGACAACAGATACTTTATCCTATATCTATACTTACTTATTGATCCAGAGGAAGGCAAACAAAAAACCCCATTAAGGGGAACAATTAATTCCTTCCTGACTCCAAGAATTGGCATCGGATTAATCCCTGGATCAATATCCTTCCCATGTATACGTATTTGGTATATCCCTGTATACCTTTCCCATCTAAAAAGACGTCTAACTTTTTTTTTCAACAAATCTATTAAATCTGCCATCACAGTCTCCATGGGTAATGAATTCCACAATTTAACTGCCCTTACTGTAAAGAACCCTTTCCTTTGTTGCTGGTGAAATTTCCTTTCCTCCAACCTTAAGGGATGGCCCGAGTCCTTTGTACTGCCCGTGGGATGAATAGTTATTTTGAAAGCTCCTTGTATTGTCCCTGAAAATATTTGTATATAGTTAGTGTGTGTGTGATGCAAACACTGAGTAACCAGACATTACAATGGAACAGGGGAAAATACATTTACATGTCATAACAAGGGTTACATCACATTTCTGGACCTCAGCCCAGTTAACCCCTTGTCTCCCTGGTGCGGTCAGGGGTGGCCAAATGGGGTGCAACCCCTTTAATACCGGGCCACCCCCTCTCTCCCTCTACAAGGGGGCAGCCTTGTCTGGTGCCATTTTTGATTATAATAGGAGTCGAGTCCCCTCCCGGAAGTTTGACATAGGCAGTGGGCGACCTATACAGGGCTCTAACGCCCTCTAGGTATGGTCCCAAGAATCCAAACTTTAACAATGTTTTATCTAAAAAAAAGCCCACTTGATTCTATCAAACGCTTTTTCCGCGTCTAAGCTTAATAGAGTCGCCTTTGTATCGGTCAGGTGTACGCAGTCCACTATATTAATAACTTTTCGGGTGTTATCAGAGGCCTGTCTGTTCTGAATGAAGCCCACCTGATCTATGTGAATGAGTCTTGGTAGGATCGGGGACAACCTGTTCGCTAAAATGTTACTATATATTTTCAAGTCTGTATTCAACAACGAAATGGGCCTATAGCTTCCACATTGGAGAGGGTCCCGTCCCTCCTTATGGATAATGGCTAAGTTGGCCATGGCCATTGAGGCCGGAATGGGCTCCCCCATTGGGAGGATGCCTGGAGAATATTTTTGGTACCCAAGAAATTGTCAATCCTTGAGTAGGTCTGATGTGGGGCTGAGTAGAATGTATAATCCTTTTGTCCCTGATGTTGGGCCCTCCAGATATCCGTTAGTGAAAACTCTTTTATTGTCTCTCTAAATTTTGTGGAGCTTGCACGGGTTCTACTGGATTGGTTTGTCCCTGTTATTGTGGCTTTGTCTATGTCTGGGTTGTAGACCACATTCATATCTCCTGCTATCAGCAAGGAGGATAGTGTTTGTTGATCTAGCATCTCCAAAACCCTGTTTAAGAATTCGGCCTGAGCTTCATTTGGGGCATAGATATTGAGAAGGGAGACTTTAACTCCCGACAGAGATCCTTTCACCAACAGATATCTGCCCTCTGGATCTGGGACAACCTCTTCCACTGCAAATGGTGTGTTATTTTTAAACATAATAGCTACTCCTCTTTTCTTTGTTTTAGAGGACGCAAAGTATGCTTGGGGATAGGTTTGCTTAAATGTGTTAGGGGGGAGTTGGTGTTGAAATGAGTTCCTTTAATAAACACTATGTCCCCTTTTGACTTTTTGGCTTCACTGTGAGGGGAGAGAGGCATCTCAACCTTCCAGGGAACGTTGCAACGCTTTTTTTTCCCCCTGGGTCTTTAGGTTCCTGGGGCTGCTCTGGTGGTTCTCTGCTGGGCCAGACGCTCTGATGATCTGGAACCTCGTCGTCTTCAGGGTAAGTTGGTATCTTCTTCCTGCCCCTCATGTCTCTGACCTTGTAAGGCAGTGAGTCCCAGCAGGCGCAGGAATCTGGGGGCTTCTTCCATATGTGTAATAGTGAAGAACTTTCCTTTAGCGTGGACGCTGAGCTTGAATGGAAATCCCCATCTATAGCGCACGTTGTGATCTTGCAGGTGCTGAGTTAGAGGCTTTAAGTCCCTTCGGCGGAAGATGGTCGTTCTAGACAGATCGCTGTATGTCTGAATCTGTTCTCCCTGGAAGGGTATCTGGTTCAGCTCTCAGCTTTTGGCTAGGATTTTTTCTTTTGAGCCATGTGAATGAAAACGTGCAATCACGTCTCTACGCCTTTTGGGGTCTTCTTGTCTGGGGCCCGGGGCCCTATGGGCTCTATCTAGCTCTGTGTCCTCCTTTTTCATCTCTGTGTCCAGGTAGTGGAAGAGGTCTTGCAGGTAGGGTGTGAGGGCCTCTGCTGTTACAGATTCAGGGATGTTTCTGAACCGGAGATTTTGGCGTCGATCTCGATTCTCTTGATCTTCAAGACCGTCTTTCCTGATTCAGCCTATTAATCTCGTCCTCAGCCGAGGACTGGACCACCTCAATCTCCTCCACCCTGCCCTCAAGAGACTCCGTTCTCTGGGTTAGGCCATTGAGGTCTAATTTTAGCTTGTTGATCGCGCTTGTTAGAGCCTCATTGAAGCCTTTCCTCTTTTTGGCAAACATCTGGCCCATATAGTCCTCAAGGAAGTCTTTTGTTATGTTTTGACTTGCGCTGGAATTCTCCTGCAGTGGCTGCTTGCGGGCGGGAGCACTTGCCACGCTGGTGCCGGCGCCATCTTGGCTCTCCTCCTCCTGATCTGCCGAGCGCTTCGTGGGAGTAAAGTAGGTAGAAACGCTTTGCGCGGCGATTCCTTTTTGATGTTTTGCTATCCTGGCTTGTAGCTAATACTGCTCTGAATGTTTCCCTGGCGTTTTGGGTTGGATTTTGCACTTTTTTTCGCCTTCTTAGTGGAGGGGTATCGGGACCTCCGCTTTTAGGCTGGCATGTGCGATGACTGTCACCGGAAGCCCCCCCCAGACGCCTCTTTTCTAATGTAAATAAATATAATTTAGCTAGCCTCTCATAAGTTTGATTGCTAATCTCCTTTATTAATTTTGTGGCTCCTCTTTGCACTCTCTCTAGTTCCATAATGCCTTTTCTTAGGATTGGTGCCCAAAATTGTACTCCATATTCAAGGTGTGGTCTTGCTAATGCTTTCTGAAAGGGCATAATTATGTTTACTTCCCTTCCATCCATTGCCCGTTTGATGCAAGATAAGATCTTGTTTGCCTTTGCAGCTACTGCATGACATTGGGCACTATTGCTAAGCCTGCTGTCATTGGCATCAGGGAAAAAAGACTCGTATTGTTGTGGAAAGAGAAAGATGGTACATATATTGGTATGAAAAGTGTTAGAGGTGACAACAATGTGTGTGAATATACAGTATATATACACATGTACACACACACACACACACACACATCTCTCTGTGATTGGGTGAGTGACAAGCCGTTCAGCCCGAGACAGCCAGTATAAAAGTAATTTTTCTAAACGGATTTAAAAAAATAAAATGCAACACCACACGCGATAAATGATGAATAAGCTGGAATTTGTGCTGAGATCATTCACAGTGTTTACATTACAAATTAGGCGTAATACAGAAAGATTTAAAGCCATACGTTCAACTATGAAAAGTACATTTGACTGTAAATACAATTCATTGCAATTAAAAAAAAAAAAAAAAAAAAAAAAAACCTATCCAGTCTTTATATTGCAACATTGTAGCTAGTGATCATGGATATGAATGGTGAGGTAGTGCTTTGTATAAACTTTAACAGAATTATCGGTTTAGAGATTAAATATAAGTATTTATTGCATAACGAACATTTGATAACACCATACATATAATACATACTCGTGTATGGACATGTCATAGCTCTGAGATTTATGCCTACTAAGCTCTACAGTCCATATAAGCCCTACTATGTAGCATATACATCTTTATTGGGGAAACACATGAATAGCCTTTAGATATATAACAGGTAACATTCCGACGTAGGAGCACTGTTCTCCAAACCTCTCCTCATGACCCGCGGCCACACCAGGTTCCTGAGACAGCCACCCAACATCCTATTAGTATGCAAACAAAAAGGTGCATTCACCTGGATGCAAGTACATTGGTTATTCCCAAAACCTGGTGTGTCGGCGGGTCACGGAGAGGGGTTTGGAAAACACTGAAGTATAGGAATTTCTCTCAAGAAACAGCCCAAAACTTCAATCTATTCATTAATCTCCCTCTACTTGAGCTTTAGCTGAAGCCGTTTCAGTTGATGCTAGCACCCATGGCAGTATACAGTTGATGCTAGCACCCATGGCAGTATACAGTTGATGCTAACACCCATGCCAGTATACAGTTGATGCTAACACCCATGCCAGTATACAGTTGATGCTAGCACCCATGGCAGTATACAGTTATTAAAACCAGAGACATAACATAAAACACAGACAAGTCACGTTTTAGCAATCTAGTGAGCTCATACACGGTACAGTGCCTAAATATATATGGATAAATATCAATAAGTAAATGGTCTTTTAGTTTGACATTTTTGGCCAAAATTGTTGTAAGCCCTGAGCCAACGCAAGGCCAGACCACATATCAGGGGTCCCTAACGCTAATATAAATTCTTAATAACCTGTTTAATAGCAGGAAGAAGGATTTATAGTAAATCTGTCAATATTAGCTGCAAAGTTTCGTCTGACTGAAGCTTTTATTAACCTGTACATTACCAGGAAAAGCAACTCTGTATTAGAGATGGTCAAAGCCAAACTGCAAGCAGGCAAGTTCCCCTGAGTGGAGATGCTATGGAGTGAGCCCATAACCATTTAAATGTGGGGGGGGTGAGATTAAATTAAGTAGGAGGTTGCCAACCTCCAATCAGCCATGACTAGCTGGACAAGAATTGTAAAACATACTGGACACCTAACAAGCTCCTGGAGCTTGTTAGGTGTCCAGTATGTTTTAGTATACAGTTATTGCTAGCACCCATGGCAGTAAACAGTTGATGCTAGCACCCATGGTAGTATACAGTTATTGCTAGCACCCATGGCAGTAAACAGTTGATTCTAGCACCCATGGTAGTATAAGAAACCCAACGAAAACGTACCTAAACCGGATATTGATAATAAACATAAAAATATAATTGGAACCATTGTCTTTACTAACCCTAAGTATTAAGTCTCTGAGCTCATCATGCGGTAAAAATGAAGGCTTGTAACGCTCTTCTATGAAAGGACTGCTGGTATCTGCAAACAAATTTACAGGTCAAGATTATCACAACGGTTTTTCAAGAACAAATATCATAAAACTGTAAGAAATAGGAAATTAGATCATCACGTTGCGACTTTGTCCCAATAAATACTCCAGTACAACTGGATTTCTTCAACTGAAATGGTTGTCGGACTATAAGTAAGGCCCAGACGGGCCTACCAAGGAAAGAACCAACAGTCCAAGGGACCGATCCAATACGCACCCAAGCGGCCAATTGTGCCTCTATTGTTCCCAACCCCCAGTGACCCTGCTTTAGGGTACATTGTATTGCCCCACTAGTTGCCTCCCAAGTCTCCCTGTGACAAGGTATATGAGGATGTGGTTGCAGGGAGAGTCCGTTTGCTTTGTGTTTACCAGCTGGAGTCTATAAGGCTTATTTTTAATAAGCTCTGAATCGGCCAACGAAACCGTCGCTGGCCGAAAATTCCCATTTACTTGCATGAGAGTTTTTGGATGATCATGGTTAGATCGGCAACTTCGGGGCTTATTGAATAAGCCCAATGTTTCAATAAGTACATGCATGTCGGAGTATGTATGTATGCAATAATGAATGCATGTAGTTCTGAGTGCAAGACCCATCATAATTTTTTTCTGTTATAGTTATACAGCGGGCCCCTGATCCGTCTGCATCAGACCTAGAATATAGGGGTACGGTCTGCATGTGATCGTACATCCCGGATAATATCTCAGGGAGCGTGTGTGAACAATGTAAAAACGCTTTACAATTCCTGTACAAAAAGGAAAATGTAAGACTGCTACGATTAGGCTGCTACACACTAACCTACTGACAAACAAGTGACTAATTATGACTGGTCTGGTAGTTGAAATAAAAACTAAGAAATAAATTAAACCAATAATGCTATTAAACAATAATATAAAGCAATCATGGGATGCATCAGAAATAATACTAGATGAAAAGCAAGTAGAGACCTGGGTGGTCACCAGTAAAATGGCCAGTTTACTAATTGAATGACTTAAGGCAGGGGTCTCAACTCCAGTCCTCAAGACCCCCAACAGGTCAACCGCCTGTGCTGAAGCAGGGTTATCCTGAAAACCTGACCTTTTTTGAGGGGGGTCTTGAGGACTGGAGTTGAGAACCCCTGCCTTAAGGAGGTGGTCTTACGCCAATGATGCAATCCCACGTAGAACCCAACTGAACTAAAGACAGCGATAGGTTTAAAAATAGTCAACTATTTGATAGATGCCCTTCTTTCTAACGGATAGTACAAGCATCTTAAAGTTACTCCGGAGAGTTCATCATGGAAATGTTTGCAAGTGGAAACATAGGCTGCGTTTTTGGTACATATTTTAAAGGGGTATCAATCCATTTTAACCCAAGTATGTTAACCAGTAAATAGCTCAGGGACCACGGCGACCTCCGTGCTGAATATAGCGTATTTGGCTCAGGGCACCGTCTGTAAATAAAAGGAAAAAAAACACAGGCAGCCAGGATCGCGGTTTTAATTAAAAAAAAAACTACAACAAAAAAAAAAAACAGATGTCCAAGTTGGTGGAAAGATGTATCCAAAAAGGAATGTGTCTAAAATAGAGATGAAATCAGCATAGCGGACGCACAGAGATTGAAAAGACTCACCTTTTAATGACTTCAAGTGCAGCACTGCCTTCCGTAACACTGTTAGTTTGTCTAATTTACGAGGAAAGGGACCGCATTGGGGGATCATAGCAGACAGCTCTTCAATCAGGATATTCATTTTATCCCTCCGACGTTTCTCTGTCTGACTGTGGGCCTCTCTAGGGAAACCATTGAAATAGAACAGCAGTATAAAAGCCATAACCTTCCACCCCGAGGCTTAAATACGGTGTCTAAATCCTGATCTGTGAACCATTGGTGGCCCCTAGCATCCATGGACCGCCCGATTCCCAAAATAGTTGTAGTTTGTTTGGGTCTGTTTTGACACCCACACACAAAAAAAAAAAAAAAACCTATTGGGCAGTGGACCACAAACATGACCATTGGGACGCCACAGTGTCATCTCCCAAGGACTTTGTGGCTTCTTCTTTGGCTGCTGGAGCAAGCCCTGATCCTGGCAGCCATATTGTTTACCCAGTGGATGCCAGGTCTCCGTCAGAAACAAGGGCCCACAGATATTAGGGAACACTGATGAGTTCTGGAAAAACCCCAGCATTAAAAACTTGCATACATATGTATCTGTTCGGAAAACCTGGCCTGTTGGTGGCCCTCGAATACCGAACCAAACTGATATAAAGTGGCAGAGGTGGGCAGCCCCATCCTCTTGCTTTCTATCCACCGTTTCAGACAGGGGAAGCCTCCCGTCCCCCCCCCCCCCCCCCCCCCAAGACGTGCTGGTTACAGGGGTAGCCCTGAGAAAACTTTTCGTAATAAGGCCATTTTCAATAAAGATATTAACTGACAAATTGTAATTATCTGTAGATCAAAATTGGCTGCATAAGACTCCACATCCACTATCACACTGGACATGGTAGATATTGAATGATACAGCACATTAGTGAATCATAGAAAACTTGGCATTTAAACGTGGTTAAGCGTCTTGGCTAGTTAGGTTTGTATTCACTGGTTATGTAAAAAGCAAAACAGTGCTTAGCATTGCCATGAATCCGATGGCTAGAAGGGATACCATTATTAGCATGCTGATGTTCTAAAGTGTAGAAGAACCTGCCAGTTAAAAGATTTGATATATTGAAATGATTAACAGCTTTCCCTACCCCTTTTTCCTTTCTGTACCCCAATACTTTAATTAAAATAAATAAATAAAAATGATTCGGGGTGACTTACAAATATGCCATCTCCCCTACCAGACAGTGAAGGGGAAAATGCAGTAGTGCTGGGAGTCATTCATTACACCGGAAGCCTTGTGTGTGCACAAAGCAATATTATTACTTCCAACCTCCGCTACTTCTCCTTGCCCTGAACTTATTTGAAGTCCTCCTTTGCCCCCCAGCTCTTAATTGCACACCCTCTTTACCCTGTCGTACCCAACCTACCAGTCATGATTTCTCTCCCTTCACTAAGCACTCACATCCTCTCCATACACCTCATTAGCTTGTTGCACAAAATAAAAAATACTTTACTGGAATAAAATATCTGTAAAATCTATCAAATATCTCCCTCCCCCCCCCCCCTACCCTTTGAGACCTTTTACCTGCCTTGGAGATCATTAACATCTATTCCATCTGTGGTTCTGTTGGGGGAAAACAAAAGATGTATTAAATGGATCTTGTATAAAAGGTTTATCCATAAAGCATAACTAAAACGCAAACGGTTACACTTTGTAGCCTCCAACCTATGCATTAATCCAGCAGCGTCAGCAGGCGGTATATATTTCCCATCCCTATGATTCAGTCTGCAGAACTCTCACGTCTTGTTTCACTGGAGTCTTTCTTCCTTGCACAGATCATAGGCTAAGCAGATCGCTGCTGTACGCAAAGTGAAACCGTGCTGTGGTATGCGACAGGGGGGCTCAACTCCAGTCCTCAAGCCCCCCTCCCCACAGGTCAGGTTTTCAGGATATCCCAGCTTCAGCACAGGTGGCTCAATCAGGGGCTCAGTCGAAGACTCTGATTGAGCCACCTGTGCTGAAGCAGGGATATCCTGAAAACCTGACCTGCTTGGGGGGTGGGGCGGGGGAGGCTTGAGGTCTGGAGTTGAGCACCCCTGCTATATGACATATTAAAGGGACTTATCAGATCAACTAGAACAAAAAAATGTACCTGTTCATGAGTTTAAGACATTGGAAAAATAGAGTTATGTATACAAACACCATGTGCCTTTTCCCCGTTGGTCCGAGTAGTCCCCTTGTGTCCAGAGGGCAGAGGGCTGCCAGAGGACAGCAAAGGAACTACTTGGAGCCAACAGAAAAGTGGCGTGAATGAGTTAAAAGGTGTTAAAATCTGCAAAGAATGTATTTTATAAGATCATTCACCTTCCGACGGTCTAAGTTATCCCTACTTCTCAATTAGATTGCAAGCTCTTCAGGGTAGGGGACGGCTTTTCTTAATGTTTGCTTTTATGTCTGCAGCGCTTATTCCTATTATTATGTCCCATGTATAACTGAATGGCACTACACAAATAAAAGATCCATTACCGCACATACAGATCCCTCCAACTCCAGACCTCAGTCATACACATTTTTATTCGGCAGGAATCCATGGAAAGAAGCACATGCATCATCATTTCAGAGGGCGCAACCCCCTTGTCAGGTGCAAAGTGCATCCCGAAATCACCCCCGGCGATGGAGCCGATAAGGAGGGATGTTTAGAACACTCACTGGCTATCGGAATCACTTATTTTACGTTTTCTCGGGAACTCCACTGCATATGAACCGATGGAGCTGGAGCCGAGAGCTGGAGAACTCGGTTTAGGGCCCAAAATGCTGGAGACTGCAATGCACTGATCCGCTTCCATCAACAAAGTATCTGCAGGGTTAAATACAGAGCTTGTAAACCAACATCGTATATTAGAACTATCACAGCAGCAGCTTAGAAGTACAGGGTTATGGATCTCTTTCCTTACACGACAGCAAGATGAAATAGCACCACGAATATCAAATGTTGAAATGTTTTATGTTCAATCCTCCCATATATTAGAGCACATCGTGTCACACACATATTAGGGCCCTGCTTCTCCCGTCTACATTACTGTGGGCAGCACTATCATACACCCAGTAGCACAAGCACACAGCCAACGGTTCACATTTGACTCTCTCCCTCACACTCTGCTCTCACATTCACAATGTAGCTAAAACCTGACGTTTTTTTACCTCCGTAACATTGCAAAGATACGCCCTTTCCTCTGTCGCTCTACTGTTAAATCTCTAAGAACGGGGTGTGCAAAGTTTTGGTGCTGTGCCCCTCTGCCACTGCTCCTCCCGTGCTCGCGACCCCCCTTGCTTTCCTAGAGCATCAAATGACGCTAGGGGTCATGTGACGTGACATCAGGTGACCCTGCGGCTTCGCCACAGCAACGCGTCTTCTGAGCCAAGGTAGGATAGAGTACAGAGGCCTCGCGCTGTCCCCGGCTTTTAATTTAAATGGCTTGGGGGAAGAGCACGGGGCCTCTGTAGGCGCCACTCCTCCCCAAAACATCTTGTACCCCCCACCCCCAGTTTGAACACCCCTGCTCTAACAGACATTCATTCTCTCCTATCTCGATTATTGTAACTTCCCACTGTTCCGCCTTCCTGCCCCTAACGTGTCTCCCCTACAAGCTATCTTAAACGCTGCAGCCGCACGCGTGTGGGGGGGATGGGGCAGTGATGCAGCTGCACGTGGGGGAGAGCAGAGAAACAGCCATGTGTGGGGGGGGGGGGGGGGGCAGAGGGCTGGGTGAATGCATTTTTGTGAACAAAATTCGATTTGCAGATGGATATTCGCTGGCGTTTTGGGCAGTAAAAAAAAATAATAATAATAAAAAATGTGTCCCCCTTTGCCCGCCTTTTCTGCGAATGTCATTACATCCGTGCGCGCGTGTGTGTGTGGTTTGGAGGGAGGGGGTAATATTTTACTAGTCTCAAATTCTTTATATATCACCTGAAAACAACCCGTGGAGAGACACCGGAGCTACCTGGGATATAGGCCAATAGGATATGAAAAGTACATTGTAATGATTCCCATTAGCTTATCTCCCAGGTATCTCGCCACATGTTTGAAAATGGGTTTATTGGGATATATAGCACTTCGGACTCTATATAGGGCTTTCCCTCTGACTGTGCGGTGGTATTGGACACACTTGAACAAAGTTAGGATAATGTTACTTCTTAAATATAAACAGCTACAAAAAAGCGCCACATTGGCAGCGAATCCAGATGTCGGTGAAAAGCTAATTGCAAGAGCACTGAAGGCATTAACAGAAAGAGCTAATAAATGCATGATAGTGATAAACCGTTTGAGCACAGCTAGACAAAGTGTTCCCTGTGCCAGGGAGCGGCACGAAGGATTCCTACAATTAACAATTTATAAGATACGTGTCCGTATCCGTCATGACCTCAGAACATCACTGGGATATTTGTTTAATGCGCTGTCACTGCATGGCTATTATTTCCTTAAATCAACACTTGCCACATCAGCACAAACCTAATTATTTGCATGCAGTCGTGCTGTAGGCTCAGGCCTTGGATCTAGATCCTTCACTGAAGTATAGCAGCTGTGTTCTATGCAGATCTTTAAAGCAGCATGCATACATACATACGTACATACGTACATACGTACATACATATATACATACATACATACGTACGGGGATTTCCGGAGCTGAACGGTGTTAATTTCAGTGCCGGTGACCCCCTGCTTCCAGAGATACGTAGGGGGTGCCACGAGCAGCAACGGTTGGAATGTGTGGATCAATCTAAATGGCGTCTTAAATGTCCTGCTTCACCCGAGTCAATAGGAAGTCGTGGTGTCCTCCCTGGCGTCTTCCTATTGCCCCACGTAACCAGGATCTTTAAGCCTGCGGAGCAGCTACCGGCACCGAATATGGAGATAAGTATCCAGAGAAGCAGGGTTTCCCCGAGGCTGAAATTAATGGCGTTCAGGTGGCCACCTCCTTTCTGCCGCGCAGTACTGTATGTATCAGCGCAGGAGAGGAGCGGGCAGTACTGTATTTATCAGCACAGGAGAGGAGCGGGCAGTACTGTATTTATCAGCACAGGAGAGGAGCGGTCAGTACTGTATTTATCAGCACAGGAGAGGAGCGTCTAATTACATCGTAATAAAATTAAATTTTTCCATTCTATCAGATTAATATATTTTCCCTACACAACATCCAATGTATTTAAAAAAAAAAAAAATGTGTATATAACATGGTAACAGCATTAAAACATCTGAGGTTGTCATATAATGAAAGTCCATAAGAATGTCCCTTGTCCGCATGTTTGGTTGGAATGAAACCGTATCTTGGTCCTTCACTTTGGTCTCCTTTTGTTTTTCCGTAGGGAGAGCTTCCACCAAAATATTTTTTACGTTTTGTGCTCTTGTCGGACTCTTCATATGTTTCTGTGGACATCGATATCTGAAGACAGGTATTGACTGTGGAATTGTGTGGGGCAGACTTGGAACATAGCCGCCATTATTTCTTGGCATCCATTATTTCTTGGCATCTACCACACTGGTTTCCGCATCTGACCAATCACTGGTTTGTAGAACACGTCTATGTAGGAATTTTACAAACCATCATAAATAGTTGAAATTAAGTAAATATACAAAGACCTTGATAACCATAATGACGAGCAGTCCATCTGCCCGAATATAATTGACTTTCACTTATTTGTGTTCCATGTTCTAGATTTCTTCTTCACGGGGTTTATTATTGTGGGTTTCCTGTTCTTCATTCTCTTCACCAGAGTAACTACGCTGGATTATGATAGTAAGTGATGACACTAATTGCTGCCCCACAGACGCTACATTCGCTGTACTCCCCCTCAGACCTCGCTGTTTGTGACACCTATAGAAATATTTGCAGAGAGAAAGGAATGTGTATAGTAGGAGTAATAACAGACTGTTATGGGTTGCATGAACCATAGCTGATTAGTCTCCTAGCTCAGGGGTGCGCAAACTTTTTTGTCTGCTCTCCCCCCCAATCCCCCCCCCCCCCCCCCCCCCCCACCTTTTTCTCTGATGCTTTCTGACGGCGTTGCCATGGTGACGCATCGCCAGAAGCCGCCGGAAAGCAGGTAAGGAAACTTAGAGGCCTTGTGCGCTCACCCCGGCATTCAAATTTAAGTATTGTGGGGAAGAGTGCGGGGCCTCTGGTTGCGTCCCGACCCCCCAGAAAATTGAGCCCCCCCCTCAGTTTGCGCCCTCCCGTCCTAACTGATCATTCCAGTTACACGGTAACACGTTATTTCATAATACTCAAGTACTGTAGTTGAAATTTTAATTGAAGGGACTTTCCCATGAAAACCAGAGAAGAACAAGGCGCTCTGAAAAATTTAGTTTTTACTTTCAGATTCTCACAAGAAGCTCTTAGACGTTACTCCTGTTACTCCTGTTACTCCTGTTACTCCTGTTACTCCTGTTACTCCTGTTCTCTCTGCGTGACCGGCTGCCATTTTAAAAGTAGCCAAGTGCTAGGACACAAAAAAAAAAAAATCGAGAGGAACTTGCTGTAAAAAGCCTACAATGGCTTGGTAAAACCTTCCCAAAAAGATCAGGTGTTTGGTGAATCATTTTCACTAGACATATTTTTATGTAACCTAACCACGGTTTGGATATCTTTCAATGTTTTTATTGCGCCTCTGTGTTGTTGACGTCATTGCAGAGTTTCGGTCCGGAAACGGGGGCTCGAGTTGCATTGATATTACTTGTTAGCCCATGTCCTCTGTGGTTCAGCGTTGTCTGTGTGCCTCGGTGCAGTAAGTGCAGAGATAAGACTCCTCTCCTTCTTCCTATAGTACGCCTGGCTCTGACGGCGGTTATGGGAGTCTTTGGAGGAGTGCTGCTGGTGGCATGTTGGTGGAGATATGGGGGTGTCCTTATCTGCATACTGGCTGTGGGACTGGTGTTGGGGTTCCTGATGGCTTCGATTGTTTTCTTTACCCCAATGGGTAAGTCAGAGAGATGCATATTCTCCGATACCCACAGGAACATATATGTATAGGTAAACCTACATCCGGAAGGTGGACACAATGTAACCTCCGTTTGCATTATATAAGGGAGTTGAATTGTGGTTGTATATAACTGTACTGCTAGGGCAGGCCTGCACAACTCCAGTCCTCAAGGGCTGCAAACAGGCCAGATGTTCAGGATATCCCTACTTCAGCACAGCTGACTCAATTAGTGGCTCAGTATGACAGGTGGCTCAATCAGAATCTCAGTCAAAGATTGAGCCTCCTCTTCTGAAGCAGGGACTTGTTGAGCCACCTGTGCTGAAGCAGGGATATCCAGATAACCTGACCTGTTGGGGGGCTTGAGGACTGGAGTTGAGCGCTCCTGATTTAATCTATGAAGGGCTCCCACGTCCCATTAAAGTCATTATATCCTACAACAAATCTACGCTGATTCAGCTCTCAAAATAGCTGCCTGCTCCTTTGATCTTCTCCCTAGGAATAACCCTAGCGGGTTATTCCCTAGCCCCCCAACAGGTCAGGTTATCTGGATATCCCTGCTTCAGCACAGGTGGCTCAACAAGTCCCTGCTTCAGCACAGGAGGCTCAATCTTTGACTGAGCTTCTGATTGAGCCCCCTGTGCTGAAGCTGGGATATCCTGAAAACCTGACCTGTTGGAGGAGCTGGAAGACTGGATTTGAGCACCCCTGGATTAGATGATAGTGTACAGAGTTCTGAAAACATCACAGGTATTTTCTTCATCAAGGTTTGGAAAGTAAAATTAAGCAAAGAAGAGTGGGGGGGCCGTGTGTGTCCTTTCTTCCATGTAGTAACAGAAGAGGGAGGAGGGGGTATGATGCCTTTTATTGGACCAACAAGTAGTTGATGTGTTACAAGCTTTCGAACATCTCAGGGTCCTTCATCGGGTCCGACCCTTACCCTTAGGCGTTGGAAAGCTTGTAACGTATCCACTACTTGTTGGTCCATTAAAAGGTATCATACCCCCTCCTCTCTCTCCCTCCTTTGTTACTACATACAATAACATTAAGAACCCTCATGTTTGTCCCTCAAAAGGTGTCGCAACCTACATCCAGTCTCCACTTCTACAGACAGAACCCATACGGCTGCTAGAACTTAGAACCCGATATCGATAAGAAACGTGTTGCAGTGATTATGAAATATTAGGAATGGCTCGGGAATAGCGACTCCGTGCTTTTCTTCTGCTACATGTCCTTATTTAAAAAAGGATTCTTTATTTTTGTTTATCTGTTAAATGAATTGTTCTTTCCTTGGGATTCTGCACGTTTTCGACCTATAAAAACATCACTAACCACTTCACAAACATTGTCACTATTTATACACCATCTTATCTCCATTTTGTATCCCGTGAGCCTATTAAAACAGGGACAGACAGAGTCGTGTAGCGGTAACGTTACCAATCTTGTAGTAGATGAGTTCTGTTTGAATCCCATAGTCCACTCCTTGGGATCGTAGGCAAATCGCTGGCATAAGAAAATAGATTTGAGACCATATAGGGCAGGGAGCTGGTCCGGAAAAATTCTATGTGCTGTGTGTACTGCAGATCAATGTCATTGAGACCCAAAAGGTCTGTCTGTGGGTAGGGTTACTGGCTCTGCACTTCTTTAACCCAGGCTGTGCTAAAAAGCTGTATAATGCGGCAGGCATAAGCTTATAGGGCTCCATGTTAGAATGGATATGACACACTGTAAGTGCTCATTTGCATGTCAATACCCAGAATCCTTTGCTGCAGTGAAAGCATTGTATGTGAAGAGATAATGGGGAAAGGCAGCGCTGCCGACCTGTCGAATGTGCGCATAATAGATATTTTTATTTGCTGTAATTAAAAAGTATAATTGTTGTACTGCAATATTACTGAATAAATAAGCCGCATGGACAACGTTACACTTTGTCACAATGGGGAGCAGAAAGTGTGTGTGTGTGCATGCGTTTCTATTTGCATGGTAACGCGTATTTATAAATGCCATTTTATCAGCACTGTTGCTGAGCCTGATAAGGACACCTTCTTTTTCAGGGAATTTGAGAACATTTCAGAATGACGCTGTTTTTTGGCTGGTTTTCTCTTGCATTTCCTTGGTGCTTCCTGTGGTTCTTCTTAGTTTCCCAAAAATAGTAAGTATCTTTGTGGGTTGTTCCAGACTTCCAGCAGCTGATCTGCATCATGAAAAGTGAAGGGTTTAACTCCTACGGCTGTATGTCCGACAGTGGAAATACCCTGGGGGTTCTTTGCTTTTTGTCTATCACTAGCTGCTTTATATACATTAAAATACACTGTTTACATTGTTATTTTATATTTTTAAATGCCGCCCATGGACTCCTGAATGCAGGGAACGGATTATTTATGGAAGTTATTAGTGCACAGTATCAGCACCTTCAGTTAGTGAATTCAGGACACATGCATGATTGTGAATTATCAGTGCCAAAAACATTAATATTCATGATGTCTGCTTTGGTAACGTTACCATGCAAACCTCTAACATGTTCTCATACACTAACTGGACTTTGTCTTTGTTCTAGTTGAATATAATGAGCTGTGCAATCGTTGGCTCCTATACTCTGGTCTTGGCAATTGACTGTTACCTGTACACAAGTCTCGCCTATATCACTTTAAATATTCTCAAGCGAGCGCTGAACAGTGACTTCAGCACAGCCTACACCAGTGTGCCTCTGCAAACCAACGGTAAGTGGGAAAAGGCCTCTGTTCTTTGCAGCTCTTTATACCTTTTCTTGGACCGATATGAACATTACTCATAGATCTTATTGCACATTAACTTTGCAAGGTACCAAGAGACCTGAAGAATGGACTTGTGTAGTTTGTAAGCTCCGATGAACGATTGGTCCCATTGAACATGCCACAGCTGGCAGAGAGATCAGCTTTCTGCAAGACTACCCATTCTGCTGTGTCCTAATATTACAATCTAATAATACACAACTTGCTAAGGTATCAAGTGCTTTGGATAAATAAAAAAAACTGTACATGGAAAAGTATTATTATAGCACCATATCACAGTCACCAACTTGGTAATAACACAAAATGTTCAATAACCCTGGAATTCGAATCGTTTGAAGGCGCAGCGCCAATGGGACTGATGTGGATTTGTGACCGTGACATATAAGCTTATTTATTTACTACTATTTAAATGCGTCAATATTTAATGTATATGCATTGTCCAGGGGTAGCCAACTTCTCAAGAGCTACTAACAGGTCAGGCTTTCAGGATATCCCTGCTTCAGCACAGGTGGCTCAATCAGTGACTCGGTCTTCGACTTTTTTAAATGTCATTTGTATTTATTTACAACAAGACCTCAAGGAGAAAGAGGTTAATTGTAACCCCACTTGCTCAGCCCCAACGTCACCCCAATTTACACACTCTCCTCCTTGCCCGGAGAAGAGAGAAGGCAGAGGCACAGGCAACTGAAATATGCTTTGACCTGTCTGATATTATTTGTGATCTGATGCATCTTTTATTACCTGTGCTGTCGCATTTCCTGACCAACCACTGTTATAAAAAAAAATTGTAGCATTGAATGCAAACCGTGTAATCGTTGGTGTTTGTATTGTATAAAAAAAAATCAAGATTAAAAACGGGACACCCTTCCCCCCTAGTTTTAACCCCTTCACTGTTGGAGAAACCAGCAACACTGTTCTGGCAGTGAAAGAGTCAACATATTGACACGGGGCAGCACTTGTGGGTTTCTTGGTGCCCGGGTAATCGCTGCATGGTGACACTTGTACCCGCACATGGATAACACGGAGTTGCTCCCCTAAGATGACGTGCAGAAGCGTTAACACAAGTTCACCCTTTTCTCCCCCCCCTCCCCTGCAGATTTTACAATCATTGCAGTCTGGGCAGTCCTGGCGGTTAGTGGCGCGGCAACTCAGTTTCACCGGGAGAAGAAGAACCCCTCTTTCCCACCAACCCCGTACGTGGTGTGGAAGCGAGACCGAGAACGAAGGATAACCAACATCCTGGACCCGAGCTACCACACCCCGCCACTGAAAGAGCGGGTACAGATCAGACTGGCTCGGCTGTGGGGCTTGTTCCGCAAAGAGCAGCCCACGGGGGAAAGGACTCCACTACTTCTCTAGCGGACCTCAGGCCGATGCTGGACGTCTCTTTCCTGATCAGGGATTTACTCAGCGGAAGAGAACAGGAAGCTTTTAGATCCGTCTAAAAAGAGATGGGACGCTGCTCTTATCTCTACCACCACCTTAACTCTACCCCCCCTCCCCCCCAACAGGTCAGGTTTTGAGGGTATCCCAGCTTCAGCACAGGTGGCTCAGGCAAAGACTGAGGATACCCTCAAAACCTGACATGTTGGGAGTCTTGAGGACTGGAGTTGAGCACCCCTGGGCTAAAATACCCCATCAAAAATGTAAGAGGACCTCCTTAACCCCTAAAGCACCAGGAAATATCATGTGATCTTGAGGTGTACGTAAAATTACTGAGGATTCATCACTTGCTGCAAATCCGTTAAATAAAGCAGGGAAGGTTTAGCTCTGTAGTATTGCAATGTTACCCTTTCAGTCCTGGAGAGCATTGAGTTGCCCCATGGAAGCGTTAAGCTGCATCAGGAAAATTAGTCCATGTTCGATTCTAATTCTTGAGACCAAATAGCTACAGGAAGTCTGTGAATACAATATATATATATATATATATATATATATATATATATATATATATATAGTACATGTACACACACACGGTGTTAGTCACAGTGTTGTTGGGTACAGACAGGATTTGGAATTGTGTTTGTGCCACTGATGTAACGCTGTGAACCTTTTTACTGATGACCAGGCATGCAGTGCTTTGCTGATTCCTGCCCACGGGCATTATTATGGAGATAATACCGTTTCAGACTAGGAATTGGTCATTCTGGTTCACAATTGACAATTGCTTCGATGTATCACAGAGTCTGAAAGCACGATGTTCCGTTTTATCTCTGCCGTATATCTGGGTGTGTTCACCTTGCATATTAAAAGCAGCAACTCCTCCCCGTTTATTGGATGGAAATCAGGGGGTTACAAGTGAAAGGATTTCCAGCTCTGAGAAAACACTCTACTTACTGGTATCGGCGTTACTTCCCGTATTTATTTAAATCTCCCGTGTCTCCCACCCAGCCACAACCGATGACGTTACAGCCTGCACACGACACGGGGCATTTAAACCAACTTTCTCCTGGATGGGGATTGCATGGCAGTACCTTCACCAGTTCGTATTTTGGGAAGCAGGGGGTTCCCCGTGAAGTTAATCTCCAGAGATCCCCTGGTTTTTATCCTGTACGAAGTAGCGAGCGGGTGGGATTGCTGCGTTAGTCCTACTCTCTGTTGCTTTGCGTGCACGCTTTCTGCATTGCCAGACAGCGCTGATGTATGGGTAGCGAGGAAGGGCGCCAGCAAAGCAAAACCTTTTACTTCTGAATAACCACTAAAAAGTCTCACTTTGCTTATATACTTTTTGTTTAAGAATTGTCAAATATAATATTTTGTAAAAGCAAGACGAGCACGGAGTATTTTGTATGCTGCCTTTTTGAAAGTAAAATGTGAGTTTGCAAACAGTTTGATGTGTTTTCTGGGAAAGGAAAGACAAACGTAGATATTTTTCTCTAAATCTATAGGTTACAAAATAGTCACATCACCTTTTTACCTTTTTCTACATTTTTCTACACAAGATGCAAAATAGAATTTTCATGGACCCAGTTTCACATGCCCACCATGGGGAGTTTCTGCAAACTGTTTAACACGAGAACGTGAGTGAATGTAATGACCAATTAAGCATTCTAAATAAATAAACGACATACTAAAAAGGTGTTGCATTGCTCAGTTTATTGCTAATGCTGTGGGTGTTAATATATGTAACCCTCCCTTAAGGTGTTAAAGGTGTACGCCCACACAGTAAGACTCGTCCGTTCTGCCTGGTGACAGTGACATCACAGGAGGGTGTGGGTATATATATATATATATATATATATTCTCTCATACTATCTATTCTATCATACAATATCTCTAGTGAAGGAGAAGGTTCTAGAGGTCAGGTCCTCAAAGGAGTTGCTATGGAGGGGCCTCAATGTGTATACTGTTAATAAGTTGGTGTCTAAGTGATTCTATAATTTGGCAGGTAGAACCTGTCTTGTTTTGTAGTTGAGGATGGTGACCTTGCCAGCTAGTGTCAATAGAAATGGCTCACCATTGCTCTCCTAGCTCACTTGGAGGATGCCTATGCCCATATGGGATTCACCAAAGTATAACCCTAAGGCCTAAGCCATAGTAGGATCTGCCCTAGCTAACTCTAAGCCAGAAAGCCACAAGTACACGAGAGTGGGCAACTGAGAACAGTATGAGAGGAGAGGGAGTAATGACCAAAAGGGTTCGCAGAGGATGAAGCAATACAGACCCTATCCAGGACAGATATCAGTTGGGTGGAGAGAGTAGAGATTGTGTACAGATAAGTATATGATGTGACTGAGCCCTTATCTATGGTGGTAAATAAAGCTGTTTGTATGAATCATGTTCCTGGCGCCCATTACTCCATCGCCCGGCCTGCATGAATCCAGCACCCTTATTAGTGCTTTGAACGTAACAGCTATGGGGGCTGGGATGGTTCCCTTGTCTCCACTGCGTACCTTTGAACCCTTGATTAAAATAAGTATGAAAGGCACTCTTATTAAGATATAACTTTATATCTGTGCCACAAGTACTACACATTATCTGTCACTGCAGAGGTTAATATGGGAGTCATTATTACCCCTGGCAATGGCAATACTTATTTGCAGGACAAAACATGATTGAATTCATTTTTCAAATGTAAGATATCTTCCTACTTTTAGTTCTGAGCAGTCTCTATTGTTTAGTATGATCAGGAGCTTGAATATAGCGAAGACCCAACATATTCAATCATACTTATTTTCCTAGTCGAGTCGGGTTACTATATGACAACCCAGACGCATAAATATCTGGGAGAAGCAGAGACCTGCCCACCCCCGAAGTTTGTGCAAGAACGAAACGCGCATCGGGTAGTGATGACGTCACCAATTCAGTAGCGCAGCTGCAACGCAGGTTGCAGTCATATACTTACAGCTTAATTCCAAATATCTGAGTGATCGACGTAGCTGAGCTAGTTAATAACGATGTGGGCCCACGAAGCAGCCACTAGCAGAGTTAGGCTGCGCTTATAGTACCGGTGATGCGACGTCGCCCGAAAATAAATGTATTGCCGCCGTCACGTGCGCTTATAGTAAGCGCGACGGGAGCGACGCAATATTTGGAAGCCGGTCAAATTTGATTTTTCAGAGGCTGTCGCCACATGATCCCCTGGAATTAATTTAAATGTCTTGGGGAAAGAGCGCAGAGCCTCTGCAACTGCCACGCCCCCCCCAGTTTGCGCACAGCTACAGTAATAGACTGTTAAAACAATCTACAGTGAAACTAATAAGATGTTACTCTACAAGGCAGGGCCCAGCAGCAAGAAAAAAAACCTATTAATCTCTTCACCAAAGGAGATGAAACCAGTAACCGGCACCACACAGGTTATTTTACATCACTGTACTTCTTACCATCACACCTTGTTCACTTCCAAGGAAAATAAATACAAATAAAAAAACAAAACAATTAAATGTTATAAGGAATTATTCTTCCTTTTTAAATAGTTTTTGTTTATATAACTGTATGAACACTTGAAGGAATGTAGGAAATAAACACTTTACATATGGTTTTACAATTCCTTGCATGTGGTAAAAAAAATATTCACATATTTCATGGTTACTTCCTAAATAAACAAAAGTAACACTTCAGAGTTTTCAAGTTTCTGTTTTTCGGCTGCATTAGTAGAAATGCATTTGGTGAGTAATCATACATTTACTGTAATTGTCAGACCTTTCTCTGTCGGCAGGACCCAGTTTCAGTGCAGTTAGTCACGTTTGTACCTTAAGCACTGTAAAATAACTTTGCAATGCCCTGTAAAGAATGTACCCCATCTCATCCAATACGAGGAAACAAGTATATCCTGTCCCAGAGTGGGAAAACATATCAGTAATTATAGGTAAGATGTTTATGATTTGACGAAGTGTCAGTTATTCGATGTACCGTACAGAAGAGTAGAGTCAGTTTAAAATATTTGTTCATATTAGTTGGCTTCTGCCTCTTCTAAGACTGCTTATTTAATATACTCTGGTACTGGTGGTAAGAGTAGAAAGGACGCGCACACAAAATATGAACAGACTTCAGCTTTTCCTTAGGCTCTGATCGGAGCTGTGGACCAAAGCCGATAGAATTGTGTTTTCTGGCATATCATCTTTTCGAAGATTTAAGAAACATTCTCTCGTTATCTGAAGGATTTCGCGTAAGCCCTTGTTCTCTTTCTGCAAGAAACAAAACACAAAATAAAAACCTCCAATATTTGAGAGGGAATGCAGGGGTGGCCAACTCCAGTCTTCGACTGAGCTGCTTGTGCTGAAGCAGGGATATCCTGAAAACCTGACCTGTTGGTGGCCCTTGAGGACTGGAGTTAGCCATGCCTGGTGTATAGCTAGGATATGTGATTAACAGAAGGAACAAAAACAATAATCGTATGATAGGATAAATTACAGTTGTAGATAGTGAATCACAAGTAAAGCTGATTTCAAATGCAACTTATTGTCCTTTTATATTAAACCGATAATTCCCAGGTTACTGGTTAGAATATAGAAGCACTTGTAACATGGAAATTGAAGGTAATAAATGATAGATAACATTTTAAATGCACTGTTGCTTTCTTTATTTTAGCGTTATGTTGTTTTGGGTCGAAACAATCATTTTTCAGGAAGAGATCCTAAGAAAATTGTATAACAAGAAAGTTAACAACTTCCTTCCCCTTTTTTTGTATTTAATAATTGTTAGGGTTGCCACTGACGATTAAAGCAGCACTGTAGTGAGATAAGCCGTATCGCTGCCCAGTAAATCTCTCTCACTGCAGCCTTGCGGTTTTGTCATGTGCAGCTTTTCATACACTGGAAGCTTTCTTACACCTGCTGTATGACAATAACCAACGGGGTCGTGACATGATGCTTACCTCCAGTTTTAAGATGCGGTCATGCTCTTTGGTACCCTGATGTTCATCAAGTTCAATAGCACACTTAATTACTGCAGTCATTTCACTGATCTTGTCCACGTGGGTTTGTAACTCCTAATTGACAAACGCCAGGACATGAAAGTGTTAAGTGCTTATTGTCGAAACCAATGAAATTTTTTGCCATAATTACTGATTTCTGGAATGCAAATGGTTGTTTATATTTTCACTACAAGAACTGTTATAGGTCACACCATAGGAATGCTGAAGAATATATGGAAAGTTATAGGCACTGATTTCGTCATTAAGTAATTTCTGATCAGTAATAAAAAAAAGAATGTTCAAAGTAAGAATTCAGTAATCTCCCCATTATCATTGCTGTATCACAGTTGATCATTTATACATATGAATAACTCATTTAGGGTTGCCAGGTGGTTTATCCAAAAATCCTGGACATAATGGTGAAAGGTGTGATGCTCTCGAGACACTCACTTCTCTCCACTCCATGCTGTTTCCTCCTCTCATTGGCCCTACCCCCAGGCTCCTAACACCTTTTTAATTGTCTGCAGTACCCAGCAGCAGCCAATCAGTATGGAGAAGCTGCCCAGCCTGCTTGGGCTAACCCCGCGGACCCCCCAAACCTGTCAGGTCACTATGTCCAGAAAGGTAATACCGAACACAAATATCCAGTATTACCTCTAATTTTTTTTACGAGACAGTGTGTCCAAATACAGGACAGTCCGGTCCAACACGGGACACCTGGCAACCCTACTCATTACACAAATACTGCCTGACACTGAACTCTATAATGACATTAATGAGCTGAAGATGACATGAGCTATAAAACTGACAGCAATCTTGTACCGATACCAACTTCTGCAGAAAAAGTATTTAAAATCTATTTCTAAACAACTAAACTTAGATCGTAAGCTCTTCGGGGCAGGGACTCCTTTTCCTAAGGTTACTTTTATATCTGAAGCGCTTATTCCCATTCTATTATTATGTCGCGTGTATTACTGCTGGGAAGCGCTATGTTCGTGGATGGCGGTATATAAATAAAGATATACATACATTTATACCTTCTGTCATTAGTATCACCATGACATTGTTTGAGGAAAGCATCTTCCTGTGTTTAATAACCACATAAAAAAAAACTAAGTCTACCACATACCATAAATAAGTGTGTTATATACAAAGTAAAAGGAATGGTTTAATATTTAATAGGCTAGTAATCTGTAGCAGTAACAGCTGCCAGGTATTGCATATCAGTAAGAGTTGCAAGATTACACACACTTCTAGTTGTGCATGGAGACGCCAAGTGAACTGTGTTAAGTTTTGATAACAGAATTCTGCATTATTCTAAATCAGAAGTTATTTCATTTATTCAGATGTTAAATTCCCTAAAATGTGTCTCTTATAGGAGCTTAGTTTACCTACTACAATTGATTAGTAATAATACACTTCACATATTAAACATTTCTTTGTTCCTTAACACTAGGCAGGATTACCCCTATAAAACATTTAAATCGATTTGGGTACACATTTAATGCAATGAAAAATATTGGATGTAGAAATTTTTTGAATGCTTCACCTGTGAGAGTTACATTACATTATTCAGCAGACAAAGGAGTTTCCTTTTCTTTAAATAAAAGCACCTTAATAAATTGTTAGCTACTGTATGAACTTTTCTCTTCGTTTTTATATTTGCAAATAATATTACTGAAAGATAATTGTCCTATGAGCTGGTTATCTTACTAATACTACAACACACAACTCAAGCATTAGAAGAAAAAAAAAACTTCTGCGAACATTGAAGAAAGAAATGCATCATTACCGAGGAATGCTGCTCCTTCAGCTTCATAATTATTCCTGGATCATCCTTTTTCCCGGCCATCAGTAACCGAAACATCTGCTCTCTGTATTTGCTCATGATCAGCTCCAGAGCAGACTGGTGTTCCTCCAGGGAAGTGCGCAATTCTATTAAACATACAACGCTTTATGTTCTGAGTGCCAGCAACTGGATTTCTATTTCAAATATCTCGACTTTAGGAGAATATTTATGAAGAGATGTTTCCATCTGGCGCCGGAAAAAACACTTCACTTTGAAGCAGCAATACCACATTTCCCTTCCCCCCTCTTATTTTTATATGTTTAATTCTACATTCATACCTAAGCTGGCAATCGTTTGGTGCTTCTGTAAAAATCCTGATTGTGTGCCTAACGAAATGGCCGCCTTCTAAGTGCTGAAGTCTAAAATGCTGCAGCTGATATGTAACATATTATTTAGTGTAACACGTTATTGTTACAGCTTGCAGAGTAACAGGGGGGCTGCTGTTTCGAACACAGCAATGTATCTGACTGTGATACATTTTTGCCAAAGGGCAGAGCTCAAAAAGGCGTGTCAGAGCCAAAAGATGAATTGGATAGAACTTTCTAAATGGTTGCTGTAACAACCAAAAGATGACTAGTACATTAACAAAATCATAAAAAAAATAGCATTAGGAATTAAAATAAAAATGCAGACAGTTTTATCTAATGCTACATAACTGATATATATATTATTTTTCACATTTTGCTGCTTTAATTGGCCATACATCTTTGCAGAATAACACCACTTAGTAAACATGGGCATTAGAGTTATATTGTACTTAGAAGTGTTGAGCTGTAGCTAGACGTTTCGCAGTTGAACGCGGCACTGCTTTGTACAAGACATTATCTTTCTGAAAGACAGACTGGAAGACTGCTTGCTGCTCGCCGCGTAACACAACATGTACCAACATCATGTCATCCACCCCATGAAAAAGTACGGGCAGTCTGGAAATAATTATTTCCTTAAGAAATAAACAATTTTTAATAATAATAAGGCGTTTCATTTTCTAATTTACCATTTAAGGAAGACGTCCTCAACTCCCCCCCCTCGCCCCCCCAAACAGGTCAGGTTTTCAAGAATATCCCTGCTTCAGCACAGGTGGCTCAATGAGAGGCTCAGTCTTTGACTGGGCCTTTGATTGAACCACCTGTGCTGAAGCAGGGATATTCCTGAAACCTGACCTGTTGGGGGGCTTGAGGACTGGAGTGGAGAACCCCTGCTTTAAGGATTTGTAAATGTGATCGTTTGGTTGAACGTGAGCTGTAATAAAGAGAAGCGGTCCCTCCTCGTGGAAATAGAACTGCTCTATCACATTTACATGCACAAAATATAAAACATAGACTCAAAAAACGTGTTAGAATTTAAAACGCAACGCAGCACATACATATTTCCAAATATATATCAAAAACAGGCCCCACCTTTATTTTCCTGCTGTAGTTCCCGGATCTGCCTGTTCTCCTGCTGGATCCCTAACACCAGCGTGGAGCGAGGTCGATGTCTTGCAACCTCATTGAGCTCCTGAATCTCCTCTTGGTACTGTTAAATAAAGAGACCGTCGTGAGGCCTCGCACATTCTAAATCACTGGCAGGCCTATTACACCATCGCCTTTCGTTCCCTGCAAAACTCTGAGAAATGTTCAGACACATGGGCATTTGTATTTATACATGGAGTCTAATCAACATTTGTTCTCGCAAATGGTCAATCAATATCCCCCATTGGGACACAGCAAGTTACGGACCAACCATGTGACGCTACCTTTTAGGATAGGGGTGGCCAACTCAAGTCTTCAAGGGCTACCAACAGGTCAGGCTTTCAGGATTGCCCTACTTCAGCACAGGTGGCTCAGCAGGAATATCCTGAAAACCTGACCTGTTGGCCACCACTGTTTTAAGAGATGCCTTTTTTTAAATAATTATTTTGAATTTTGTATGTTGAGAAATGTAACGTCAATCAGTTGTAGAAATAAGGCAATATTGGATCAGAAAATATATTTCCATAACATTCAGGAATAATCATATCCAGTAAAGTATAGGAACATATTAATAAACACAGCACCAGCTGAACTAAGAATAATAAGAAATAATTGTACTGTGGATGCCCTCCCGAGGGTGTCTTCAATCTCGTTGGGTTTAAAAAAACTTTGTTTACCAAAATAATCACTTTATTTCACTTTTTAATGGGCTTTCTCCATTTTTTTTCTTCTTAAACATACCCAGGTTTATGAAATACTAACTGTTTTGTTGTTTGCTTGTGTAAATAAATGCACACTGAGCATGGATATAAAAAAGTCAGAAAACGCATGTCGGAACAGTGTACGAGGTGCAGACAGAGATGCCCCCCTCAACAGGTCAGGTTTTCAGGATATCCCTGTTTAGCACAGGTGGCTCGCAATCCCTGCTTCAGCACAGGTGGCTCAGAGGCTCAGCCTCTGATTGAGCCACCTGTGCTGAAGCTGGGATATCCTGAAAACCTGACCTGTTGGGGGGGCTTGAGGACTGTAGTTGAGCGTCTCTGCAACAGAGAGCTTCTATTTGAAATGAAAAGGCTAAACTGAATGAATATTGTGTGGACCTGTAAAAGTTATCTTTACAAACATATGCTAAAGTGAATGCACAGCAGCGATCTGTATTTTACCCTGCGGAATAGCATTGGCATTAGATGAAAATTACAGCATTGCCATCGTCCGTAAATAGGTTACTTATAATTTCCAGTGCATGATATCACCGACCTGCTTCATGGCTTCTACACGCTTATTGAGCACAGTAGTTTGCTCAATAAGCCCTTCTGCGGCGCTGTCATGTTCCCGTAACCGCTCCACTAACGCCTTTGCATCGGCTAGCACCTTTTCAATGGTGCAACTCATTTCTCTGGAAGAAAGCAATATTTTTGTTCACATCACAAAATTATAGTTATAGGTTAAGAATTATCATCATAAAGCAGAGTACGTGGATATATATATAATAACAATAAAAAGCACTGTGCATATGGTTAGTGCCATAAGGTAATAATTGTAATCACTGCATACAGGATTAGCGATGTAACAATAACGCACAGAATATGTACAGCACTAATCAAATAAGAAAAAAGCACAGTGTATATGGGTAGCAATAAAGATCGATTAAAATGCCAAATAAGTTTAATAAGCTATTGCACAAATGGTTAAGATTATTAAATCATATTACACAAACTGTAACTCAATTGGCTTCTATAACTGCAGTGAATACGCTTCTGTGAGAGTGAGACTGTCAGTGTGAGACACCCTCCCAAGGACCGCTCCCTGTCACCCCCACCCCTGGAGGTTTGCAGTCGGTGTCCCCCTCTCGCCCGCCCCTCCGCAGCCCGTATCCCCCCGCAGCCCGTATCCCCTCGCAGCCCGTATCCCCTCGAGCACTCACATCCGCTCCTCTGACTGCACAACCACACATCCCTGTCATTACTCACGCGACATCACGACCTGTCACATCATCAACGAGCGACGCGCTAAGGTCATCCATTGCGCATGCGCACTAAAGCCAGATGTCGCAATAATTCGTTGTACTTCATTCATAAACACTACAGTACTGTATAGTGTAACTATGTAATGCTTACACTGTTGCCAATAAAGATTGTTGAATACAAATGCGCACGCGCACGGCGGTTCCGTGATGGAAACACTGCGCGTGCGCATCGTCAACACGGAAGCGACCGTCACTTGTGCGCATGCGTCAGAGGGTTAGCTGAACTACGGCTGGCGAAAGGGGCTAAAAAGTAGGCAACCGCGAAGCATCCGCTGCATGGGTGGGAGAAACAGCAGCCCCGGCCTGCGGGAAGTCTCAGGGTGATTGTGTGAGGCCCAGGGGGATGTGAGTGCTCTGTGCTGGGGGGAGATACACAGGGGTGAGGGGGAGAGATACACAGGGGTGAGGGAGAGATAACAGGGGTGGAGGGGAATACACAGGGTTGAGGGTGAGAGATACACGGGTAGAGGGGGAGAGATACACAGGGGTGAGGGGGTGTGAGAGCTGTGTGCTGGGGGTGAGATACTCAAGGGTGGGGGAGATACAAAGTTGTGGAAGGGGGAGATACAAAGGGGTGCAGGGCTCAGCCTGGGGGTAGGTTTGGGGGTCTCTGTGTAGGGGGGAGGTTTGTGGGTCTCTGTAAGTAGGGGGAGGTTTGGGGGCCTCTGTGTGTAGGGGGCCTCTGTGTGTAAGGGGGAGGTTTGGGGGTCTCTGTCGGGGGGAGGTTTGGGGGCTCTCTGTCGGAGGGAGGTTTGAGTGGTCTCTGTGTCGGGGGGGGAGGTGGGGGGGGGGGTCTGTGTGTAGGGGGGAGGGGATTATGACTCAAAGTAGAGGCCTCAACAGCGTCTCCATGCCCCCTTCGTGTGCTGTGTGAGAGGCACATGGGCCTGCATTACTTTACCAACAGCAGCATAACCTGGGGCAGAGAGAGGAACCACAAGGCAGGTAGGAGCCAGACATGTTCATGAACATTGTGTGTACATATTACATTATGAGCTATTCAAGGCAGGAACTTATTCTCCTAATGTCACTTTTATGTCTGAAGCGCTTCTTCCCATTATGTGTTATTTGTATTATTTGTTATCTATATGATTGTCACGTGTATTACTGCTGTGAAGCGCTATGTACATTAATGGGGGTATATAAATACATATATTAACAAATTAATGTAATAGTTGTGCTCAAATGTGAAAATATAAATTAGGAAGATCGATATTAATTCATTGATGGGGTATGAATAATATATCATGTAAAAACAAAAATGTAATCTGCAAATGTAACCAATGTGACAACCATGGGAAAGAAAATATCATAAAATGGAATAAAGGATATCATCGTAAAATAATCCCAATGAAGTCATTTAATTTCAAATTGTCCAAAATCAGAACGCCATTGAAGACTTGGTATGTCCATCTTACTTTACACCTCTTCACCCACGGATGGGTATAGGCGATTTCCATGGAAAACTTCACTTTCAAAAGATCCATGGAAGTTGTTTAACTGGATATACCCAAGGAGACGCTAGACCCCATTTTGTTAGAAACGAGGGGTGCCATGTGAAGGCAGGGTTGTCAATTGATAATGAGAGGCTCTATATTCGCATTATGTCCATCTAGAATGAAGCTGCTCAAGTCCAAAGGCACATCTAAAATAAACAAGCCGCAGTGTGCGCTTCAGAGTTTACGCACAAGGTACGATCTGCACTCACACGGTTAGAAAAATAATAAAGCTACAGAGAGAGGTCTCGTAACTTTACCGGCCAGCAGGTGGGTGAGTTGAAGCCATGTAAAGCCTTCATAGGGCACACGTAGGCCATATATTGCAGGCAAGAGAACACGCTTGTTGCGTGTTAAAGGCAGATATTCTCTCGAGTGATGGCCGGTAAGCCACAAATGGCAGCAAAAGCTCCAGTGTAGATTGTTCTGGATGTCCTTCAAAACATTTAGTCCCCAACACAGAATGATGTCGTCATGGGTATGGGCACAACATCACGTCTGTGACAACATATATTGTATATTTTTGTCATACTTTTATTATTTGCTTTGCAATTTGTTGAAGGCCCCTTTGGCATTGATTTTTTTGGGCTTCCTGCGCACTTTTTATTGTTTAGAAATGTACATTGGAAGAAAATAATAGGCATAATTGCGGTGTCTATTGGTTTCAGGAGGCAGCCATCTTGAATTTGTGATGTCATTGGCAATGTTTCCAATGTGTCGTTTTCATTATTAAACCCACTACCACAATGTAACACATCATAGAGAGGATATAGAAATGGGGGGGGGGGGTGCGTTTCCAGGAGAAGCAGGAGCTGTAAGGGTTAATGAATCTCATTGTGCTAGAGCAGGGGTGGCCAGCCCTTGAGGGTCAGGTTTTCAGGATATCCCTGCTTCAGCACAGGTGGCTCAGTCCTTAGACCTTTTTTTGCCTGCGGTGTGGCACTGCCCCTTTGAGTGCAGAGGGGTAATAGTGCCACTCTGATGATGGGAGGGAAGGAGTCCTCCCCCTAACGTCTGCCCTCGGTGCAGATTGTGTGTGCAGGACGCGGTCTCCCCCAGCTAAACCAGCTGGCTTTTTGGACGTAACTATTACATCATGGGGCACCCAGGGTGCCTGAACTCGTGATGTGGTAGCTACGTCTCGCGACGCCCAAAGGGTTAACGTGTATTCCTATTGCTTCTCTTTAGGATAAGATGAAAACCTTCTCGGAGTCCCACAAGACAGTCTTTGTTGTGGATCACTGCCCGTACATGGCCGAATCCTGCCGACAGCATGTGGAGTTTGATATGCTGACCAAAAACCGCACCCAAGGCATTATACCGCTGGCGCCCATCTCCAAGTCCCTATGGACATGCGCCGTGGAGTCGTCCATGGAATACTGCCGCATAATGTATGATATATTTCCTTTCAAGAAACTGGTAAGCGTATTTTGGTTAGGTCGGGATTTTGCATATCCATACATGGTGAAGAATATTATTGGCTGTATTGGTCCTGATAAAAGGTGTTCTTTGTTTTATTCTATTTGCACACTTTGGTACTTTTTTAATGGACCAGCCTTCAAGTTCATAATAGATTTAGTGGGTAATGCTGTATAATGACCAAACGTGAATAAACACTGCGTGATAGTGACAAATATTAAGTGAAACAATTAAGCGTGAACCAACGTTCTACATAAAGAAATTATATATTAATAATACATTTGTGTTTGTTGAAGAATTCAATTGAATTCTGTATAGTATGACACAAAGTGATTACTATGCACTATCCCGACTCTTGCGTTCTTCTCAAGGATGTCTTCTTTCTACCCCCTTTGTATCTAAAGCTCTCTCCCGCCTTAAACCTTTCTCACTTTCTGCCCCACACCTCTGGAATGCCCTTCCCCTCAATACCCGACTAGCCCCATCGCTATCCACCTTTAAGACTCACCTGCTTAAAGAAGCATTTGAGTAGCACTGGATAATCATGGACACATGACACACAAAGCTTGGCCCCCTGCAGACGCACTTACTAGTATTCCCTCCTACTGTCTCTGTACGTTCTCCCTACCTACCAATTAGATTGTAAGCTCCTCGGAGCAGGGACTCCTTCCTTAATGTTACTTTTACAGTATGTCTGAAGCACTTATTCCCCTGATCTGTTATTTATATTATTTGTTATTTATATATGATATGTATTACTACTGTGAAGCGCTATGTACATTTATGGCGCTATATAAATAAAGACATACAATACAATACAAGACATGCTATGGACATGTTACCAGCACAGCAAGGACCTCCGTCTCCACACGGATCACTCCACCTGTAGGCTGCAGCAAAACCAACGTCCTGGACCTCCTCGGGCAGTCAGTTCCAGGCTTGTTGGATGTCGGTCCTCGATGGAAGTGCTCCTGTATTGCTAAGCGCTACTGTAGGGACTTGCACGCTGACGGCGAATGCCGATTTACACTTGGCGGCTGCTGATGACGTCACCGGTTGAGTCGCTCGGAGGCACGACTATGCTGGGTAAGACAATCAAAAGCTTGTGTAGCCGCAACTAAGAGTGGGCTGAAACCGTATGTCCGGTGACCACAAATATAGAAAAAGCTTGCACTCTTATATCCTAAATCCAAGTGTAATCGGCATTCGCCGTCAGCGTGCAGATCCCTGAAGTAGCGCTTAGCAATACAGGAGCACTTCCATCGAGGACCGACATCCACCACGCCAGGAACGGACTGCCCGAGCAGCAGGACGTTGGTTTTGCTGCAGCCTACAGGTGGAGTGATCGGTGTGGAGACGGAGGTCCTTGCTGTGCTGGTAACATGTCCATAGCATGTCCTGCTTGTAACCGTTCATATTGATGTACGCGCATTACTTATCCATCTGGCGAGGGGCCCGCGGTCCCGGGGAGGTGGCGAGGGGCCCGCGGTCCCGGGGAGGTGGCGAGGGGCCCGCGGTCCCGGGCAGGTGGCGAGGGGCCCGCGGTCCCGGGGAGGTGGCGAGGGGCCCGGGGAGGTGCTGGTGATACTGAAGCCAGTTGAAATCCTAAAGGAATGACGTCATTGAGTTACTTTTTCAGAGAGAGCGCGCGCACACAATGGTGTTTAACCCCTTCACTGCCAGTGGGACCTTCAGCACATTGCTTGCTTGTGCTGTTCTGACCTTTTTTCCATTCTGCTGTTCAGCTAATGGCAGCTCTTGCAGTTATCGGACCCCCAAACCACCGTGCAGACCCAGAGTGCTGCAGCATACTGCATGGCCTAGTCGCTGCCGTGGAAGCCCTCTGTAAAATCACAGATTACCAGCACGAGGCTCGGACCTTGTTAACGGAGAATGCAGACCGGGTGGCAAACAGAGGCCGCATCATCTGCATCACCAATGCAAAAAGGTGCGTGAGACTTCACAGCCTCGTACTGGGGGAATTCCGGCTTCAGCCTTCTAACTATGATTTATAATAAATCTGAACATGGCCTGTTAAAGGAAACAAGCGCTTTGATTTACTTCTTAGGGCTGGGACCCACTGCGCCCGGCGGCGCGGGCGGCTGCGTGAGCGTTCCCCACCAGCAGGGGAATCCTCCCGAGCCGGTCCCAGTCCCCCCTCGCTGCACGGCTCACTACGCGCTGTGACGCGTCAGCTGCTAGGGGATGCAAGAAAATTGTGATCCTGAACGGTGACGCGTCACGTGGTGCGCTGATGAGCCTATCAGCGGCGGGGCGGGAGCTGTCAGACAGCTTCCTACACGAGGGGGGAGGGGTGTGTGTGTGTGTGTGTGTGTGTGTGTGTGTGGCATTTGTGGGGAAAGGAGGGAGCGGGAGCTGCTTACCTTCCAGCAGCCCGGGAGACCGAGACCGTGGAGGGAGGGGGGGGGGGGAGTAGCGGGTCCCTCCGCTCAAACCACGCCCCCCCAGTCCCCTCCCGCTCAGGCTCCCTGCTCCCTACAGACCGCATATCGCGGTCTGTGCCTGTCAGCGCGCCGCCTGTTTGCAGTGCGGGCGTGCTGACTGAGGGAGTGGGGCCTTAGCCTTACACAGGATTGAAGCAGAGGGTCGTCGGAGCTGAACCCCATTCATTTCAGCTCTGGGTACCCTATGCTTCCAGAGATACTTACCTCCGTATGGAGTACCGGTAGCAGCTCCGGCTGGGTTTAAAGCTTAACGGTCAATAGGAAGCCAAACCTGATGACATCACAGCTTCGTATTGGCCCACAAGGCTCAAGAACTTTGAAACACCGCCATAATGTGAACCCTGCAAGCTGAACGGCTACCGGCACCACATACGGAGGTAAGTATCTCTGGAAGCATGGGGTCCCCGCAGCTGAAATTAATGGGGTTGAGCTCCGAAGACCCCCTGCTTCAATACTATGATTTATATATCTATACAAATGAAAACGTTGTTTGTTTGCGGAAAACGTTGTATATTTTCTGTGCTTATGGGCAATCTGATTTGTCCGTTGGTCTGTTACTCACCCTCTGGCCAATCTGATTGGTCCGTGGCCCGGCCCCGTCCCCGCACGTCTCTCATTGGAATGCGCGGTTCGCTGACCTCACAAACCCAACTGCCACTCTCAGAACAATCACTGCCTCACCGCCTGCTCTCACCTCCCCTGCGGATTAGACACCACCTCAGGTACCGTGCGCTGCCGTGTGCTTCCCCCCCCCCCCAACACCACCACCCCACACTAAACCCCCCCGCTCCCGCCCTTTCACCAACACCGCCCGGTGCAGTGACCCGCCAGCATACCGTCTGGTCACACCCCCCCCCCCCCCCTACGCACACCCTCCTCTGCTGACACCCAAATGCCACCCCACAAACAACTAGTACAGCGGTGCGCAAACTGGGGGGCGGGAGATTTTGCTGGGGGGGCGAGGGCCGTTGCAGGGGCACCGCGCTCTTCCCCACGGCATTTTATGCCAGGGGATCGCGTGAGGCCTCTGCAACGCTATACTTACCGGGATTCAGGCGCTCTGTGACCACGTCGCCATGGCAACGCGGCATCAAATGACGCCGCTGGGCCATGTGACGTCACACCTGTCAAATGACGCCGCGGGTAACATGACGTCACGTGACCCCGAGCGTCATTTGCCGCAGATTTAAGGTAGGGAGGTGGGGCGCCATCACCGAGGCAGGGAGGCGCAGCTGGAAAAGTTTGCACTTCCCTGGTCTAGTAGAAGGGGTAACAATGCTCATAAATATAAAACCTGTACAGTAACTGCCCGTGGGAAGTGACCTGAGGACGGGCTGTGGTTCTCTAATCAGAAAGTGAGAACCATAATATAATGACACAGGTTTTTCCACAAGAACTTCCCTTATCCTCAAAATCATCAACCCTTTCCACTTAATGTGCCCATGTACTTGTAACCATGTATTTGTGCCCATGTACTTGTAACCATGTACTTGTAACCATGTACTTGTAACCATGTACTTGTAACCATGTATTTGTTATTATAACTCTATGCTCAGGACATACGTGAAAACGAGAGGCAACTCTCCATGTATTACTTCCTGGTAACACATTTTATAAATAAAATTAATTTACCACTTTCCCTGAAGCATAGTCTGCAGCCTGAATAATAGGGGGGAGAGGTGTGGAGAGACGATCCTGGGGTACACGTGCATTGTATGATGTGGGTGCTCAATGCTTTCTCCTGTATATTTCAGTGACAGTCACGTCCAGATGCTGGAGGATTGTGTAAACGAGACTATTCATGAACATAATAAACTTGCAGCCGGCTCCGACCAGTAAGTAAATGAAACTGCGATGGTCAAAAGAATAATCTTTTCCCGTGTAGTAGGAGACGGAACATTTATATTTAATTTTAATTTGTGAAATAATATTTCTAACTAACTCCGCTGGTGAAATACAACTTTGTAAATGGCTCTATTCCCAGCAGTAGGAATCGCTGTAATAATTCCCACAGCGGCAGCATCTGAGAGCAATCCCAGCCAGCAGGCGACCTTATTTTGGCTGCTTCGGTATTGTTATTGCAAGAATATAATGATGGATCGGTAATGCATAACCTGTAATCCAGCGCCTCCGTGAAGACTCCTACTAAGCTGCTGCATTTAAAATGTCTTCTCGTTGCCTTCCACTTCCGACTTCATTAACGTGTGTTACCATACCAATCAAAATCGCCTTTAAATGTCAACATATTCTAATTCCGCAGTAACGCGCGGCTCGCTGATATGGAGTTCCGACGAGGGACTTTACCAAATCATTGCACTTTCTCTGTATTGCGTGCATGGATTCATTTGCCAAATGTGTGACCGTTTTCAGTCATTTCGGTTGTTTTTCTGCAGTTTGTTGTAGGTCGTAGTACACACAGATACTCTTCAGAATGAGGAAACTGAAATCGGCTGTTAATATGTAATAATATGTAATAATATGTAATATGTAATATGTACTATGTACTATGTAATAATATGTAATATGTACTATGTACTATGTACTATGTAATAATATGATCATCTCTCTTTAAGCCTCATGCAGATTCAGAAATGTGATTTGGTGTTGATCCACACGTACCCAGTTGGGGATGACAGCCTGGTCTCTGATCGCTCCAAAAAAGAGGTAACGTACCCCGTGTGCGTCTCTTCCTAGTTTTACTTTCCTCGTCTGTTAGAATAGAGCAGCCGTGTTACACGGATTCAAAAAAAGGATGCAGGGAATTGAAAACACAATTATTATTTCAATAAGTCTCTCTGATCTGGACGCTGGACGTGACGTTATCGGGCGATTTCACCAGTCGTGAAAAAGACTGTTATCCTAAAGGCGCTTAAACCAATTAAATACAATTCTCATAATAAGAGTAACGTGATTTATTCCGTGAACATAATCATAAAAGTGCAAGATAATCCTGCAAAATGTGTAGTGACGTGATCAAATAATACATATAATTGTAATTTGCAGCTCAAACCCTTTCTGGATTGTTTTCTCAATCCCAATTTCTCAGTGGTCCGGATGTTTTGGGGAGCGCAGGGATATGAAATAAAAAACATACAAAATAAAGTGCAATATGTCTATATAGAAGTGTGGACTCGATTTGGTCACAATCCAACAGTGTGTGCACTCCCAAACTCCCAAATCTTTTGTGCATATCCAAAACTGTGGCAAATACGGTGTCTTTGAGCTGTCTGTCTGTGTTTTTTGAGTCATGTAATGTAAGAAAAAAGAAACACCCTTTAACATGCACTCATTGTCTGAAGTGATATGATGAATAAAAGTTAACACTTATTACTTTATTATATTAATTAAAATAAAATGGTAATATACAAATACTAATAGTGAACGACAAAAAACTCAACATATAAAACAAACCGACAAATATTTAGTCATAAACCGGAACAGGGGGGAAAGGAAAACTTACAGGTAAGTACTTAATGGTAGTGAGTATACTCACAAAGATTTAATCAAAGGACCCCCGAGTCCAGCACCAATTTTAATTAAAAAACCTGTATTTAGTCAGACAGGTGCTCAAGGCTGACGGTCACGACGCTTAAAAAACTGCACACAATATATGGATTCTCCCACAGAAAACCACATTCACTACAAACAACAAAATACAGCTAAATTGATCAGTTGCATTGTGTCAGACATTAATCCGGTTAACAATGTATATACTCTCAACACTCAGTAGTTGAAATGGCTACAGATATCTTGTTGAGTGTAGTACATAATAGTGCAGTGTATGGTGGCCCACAAAGTGCGTTTGGTGTGGCCCTGAGGCACGAGTCTATGCCCGTATCAAGTTATAGCCTCATATACTAAACTGAGGGGCTGCATTGCTAATCAATCATAAGGTGGTTCCTGGGGAGTGATTGTAACCATGGGTGGGGTGAGAGTCGCATAGGAAGCAGATACTTTGTTTACCATATACTGCTACTTGAAAGTCAGCAGCCTCAGTGTATAGCCACAGCCGTACTACAAGTCACTGCTCTTGTTACAAAATATAACATATAAACCAGCCGCTACAGATGAAAAACCATCGTCATGGTATCAGGGCAACAAAGTAACATATATGACCATGTAGCTGTATAGAACAATTTAACAGCAAGCTGCTGTTAGTGTAAATGCACTGAGGTATGAGAGCAGCACAAGCTTACACCGCAGCGACTCAGACCAGCGCTCGGCGGCGCTTCCCACTCACGACCCGGCTGAGATGCGTTGTGATGTCACGACGTCAGCCTTGTTAGTCCCGCCTCCCACCTAGGTGAATATTCATGAGCTTCCACTGAGTGACAGAAGCAGAAGAAAAACATATGCCATATCTAAAGGTGTTGCCAAATTTCGCCGATCAATACATGGAGAACGAATTGGCCGGCAGATATACAGTTCTTTAGGTAATTAGACATTGCCCACATGAAACTATTGAATTAAAAAATGTTTTTTTTAAAAAAGACTGAACTGCAGCTTTAAACACCCTCTCTCCTCTATCTATTGGTTACAGCAAGCTTGTATTCATAGGTTGTCAATTGGAGACGGATTACTTAGTGACCAATGACCGTATAGTAAATGGCAATTGCACTGACCGTTATAAACAATAAGACCGTATTTGCCACAGTTTTTGATATGCACAAAAGATTTGGGAGTTTGTGAGTACACACTCTGTTGGATTTTGACCAATGAAGTCCACACTTCTATATAGACATATTGCACTTGTGCTGTGCGGGTTAGTAACCTGGCTACGTGCTGTGCGGGTTAGTAACCTGGCTACGGGCTGTGCGGGTTAGTAACCTGGCTACGGGCTGTGCGGGTTAGTAACCTGGCTACGGGCTGTGCGGGTTAGTAATGGCTTAAGGGCTGGAGGGGGAAGTAACCTGGCTACGCTTCGTGAGAACTGGCTGGCGTGCGGGTTAGTAACCGGCTACGGCTGTGCGGTAGTCGTACGGGAGTAACCTGGCGGGTGGCGGGTTAGTAACCTGGCTACGGGCTGTGCGGGTTAGTAACCGCTACGGGCTGTTGCGGGATAGTAACACCGGACTACGGGCTTGGGGTTGTAATGGCTCGGGCTGTCGGGTTAGTACCTGGCTACGGGCTGTGCGGGTTAGTAGATACCTGGCTACGGGTGTGAGGGTTAGTAACCTGGCTACGGGACTGTGCGGGTTAGTAACCCTGGCTACGGGCTGTGGGGTGGTTAGTACGCATGGCTACGGCTGTGGGGTTAGTAACGGTTAGTAACCGGCTACGGGCTGTGCGGGTTGTAACCTGGCTACGGGCTTGTGCGGGTTAGTAGCCTGGCTACGTGCGTGTGCGGGGGTTAGTACACCGGTAGTAACCTGGTAGTTGCTGTCCGGGTTGGTAAACCGGGCTACGGGCTGTTGGCGGGTTAGTAACCCGGCTACGGGCTGTTGTGCGGGTTAGGTAACCCGGCTACGGGCGTCGTGTGCGGAGTTAGTAACCCGGCACGGGCCTGTGCGGGTTAGTAACCTGGCTACGGGCTGTGCGGGTTAGTAACCTGGCTACGGGCTGTTGTGCGGGTTAGTAACCCGGCTACGGGCTGTTGTGCGGGTTAGTAACCTGGCTACGGGCTGTGCGGGTTAGTAACCTGGCTACGGGCTGTTGTGCGGGTTAGTAACCTGGCTACGGGCTGTTGTGCGGGTTGGTAACCTGGCTACGGGCTGTGCGGGTTAGTAACCTGGCTACGTGTTGTGTAAGTGTTTAATTTCTGCAACTTTTTTTATTTTTTACTTGGTATAAAACTCCTTAAGACTTGGCAAAGGGGATAATGCCACTTTCTGAATACATTTAAATATGAGAAGTGTTGCTTATCCACTCTGCCACTAAATACAATCTGCAAGTTAATTTGTTCTGTACGTTTAGAAAATAAGGCACGGAGTAGATGTGAAATGAATTCTGAATATTATGGAAACAGCGCTTCATAGTTCTGTATCATTTCTGCGGTAGCACTATTCATAGATGCTGCGTCATTTTGGTACTTGTTAGAGAAACGGACCCTTCATGTGCCCCGCTAGGAACGTAGGCAATGTGCTTGACTACCAATATGAGACACACAGAAAGCAACTTAGTAGTAGTTGGCTCGGGGCGCTGGCAGGTTAGGGGCGCTGAGCAAGGCTGCAAACTTTCCTGGGCAATTTGTATGTCTGTATGTATACCTTTATTTATATAGCACCAAAAGTGTACTCGGCGCTTCACAAAGAATACAGTACAGGGAATTATAATACAATAAGCGCAGCAAAATCAGACATTAGGAAAGGAAATCCCTGTCCCGGAGAGCTTACAATCTAAGTGGTATGATGGGAGGCAATTTCTGTGACCCCTGCTGTAGTTCCTGACCCCTTATAATTGTCATATATTTATACGGTGGAAGCGTAGGCTGCTGCTTTAATAATGTTTTATTTCTGTAGTTGTCGCCTGTATTAACTAGTGAGGTGCACAGTGTTCGTGCCGGACGTCATCTCGCCACCAAACTTAACCATTTAGTCCAGCTGCACTTTGACCTGGCTTCCACCAGCATAACTAACATCCCGATGAAGGTAAGATTCTGTCTTCCTCCGCACTGAGCTGCATCAGTCATTTTATCTGACTTCAAAAGCTTTGGAAAGATTTTTGCATTGTTATTCCTCTCCATATCATATTTTTCTGTTTTTCACTAGCCCACACTCAATGTCTGTGATCAGGTTAGTACATTTTGGAAAACACCTCCCTCCAAAACGAGCATTCCTAGAGGGCAGGACTGTGGAACGGGATACCGGATAGCCTAAAATCTGGCTTCCGCTCACACCAAGAAATGATTTCCCTGCCTCCTGGTGTTATGTCGCCCTGTAGCTGTGTAGATATTTCTGTCCTTATGTGTCATTGTGATGTAACATACCTTTGTTCCCTTGCCATTACCATGCCCCACATACGTTTTTTTTGCCATCGTTTTTCACCTGGAGTTGTCTTGCCATAACATCTCCTGTGGGATTCTAACACGTATTCACACGAGTGTGGCCTGGCTTACTATACATTGAGTTGAAACCCTAACAATGCACAGTAAGCACGATCGCGCTTTGACGGTTGAGGAGGTACATCTTTCAAAGTCACCTTTTTACATTTGCATTTGTGTCGTAGAACAATAATGTCTTCGGTTCCCCCCCATCATAAACACCCTATCCAAGTCTACCATGTTGAGTTCTTCTGTTGCTCTTCTTCACTGCTTTTTATCATCTAGCGTCCACTCCTGGAGTTATTACTACCTATTTGTACAAAAAGTTTTATAGTTGGAACTGTATATACAATGTTTCTTTTTCAATCTTACAAATGATCTATATGTGTCTGCCGTGTGTGTGTGTGCGCGTGTGTGTAACTCGCATCAACATTCTACGCTCCCATTCTGTATACTGATGTTGGGATCTGCTTCTTCGATGAGTTTCTCCTATCTCTGCTTGTGTTCCCCCCTCCTGTTCAGGAAGAACAGCACGCCAACACATCGGCAAATTATGACGTGGAACTTCTTCACCACAAGGAAGCACACGTCGAGTTTTCTAAAAGTGGTAAGCGAGAGGGGAAAGGAATAGACATATGTGCAGGTTGCTCACGTTGTGCCAGTGGGTCAGGGGGGGGCTCAACTCCTGTCCTCAAGACCCCCCCGGCCCCTCTGCCAAAGATCAGGTTTTCCGTATATCCCAGCTTCAGCGCTTCGACTGAGCAATGAGCCACCTGTGCTGAAGCAGGGATATTCAGAAAACGTAAGCTTTTGGGTGGGGATGGGGGGGTGTCCTGAGGACTGGCGTTGAGTACCCTGCATTAAGTGACCATTTAGTGAAAAAAAAACAAACATTATAAAGCGTTTTATTTTTGTTCTTAAAGAGGCAATCCAAGCAATAGGTTCAATCAATGCGCCAGGCAGTGTAACTCAGCAGCTACAATGTATTCTTGTATCACTAAGGTAACATTATCTATTGTAACAGTTTGCAGCTCAAACTGCTGGGAATATTGGTAACAAATGATCACAAACAGGAAAGTGTTGCAAAGATCTTGCACTGCTGGGAGGTGGGATAAACCTGCTATAGAAATCAGAGGATGCTCAGTATATTAAAACGCAGTAAAAATTGTATTAAGAGTTGAATTTTAAAATAAAAAAAGGTAGTGAGTATGATCTAATACTGCAGAGCTGATTTATGTAATAAAACACACAGGTAGGATACTGCAGAGCTGATTGATGTAATAAAACACACAGGTAGGGTACTGCAGAGCTGATTGATGTAATAAAACACACAGGTAGGATACTGCAGAGCTGATTTATGTAATAAAACACACAGGTAGGATACTGCAGAGCTGATTTCTGTAATAAAACACACAGGTAGGATACTGCAGAGCTGACTGATGTAATAAAACACACAGGTAGGATACTGCAGAGCTGATTGATGT
>CM071571.1:7390710-7443942 GCA_036426205.1 Ascaphus truei | reverse complement strand
TGTGTGTGTGTGTGTGTGTGTGTGTGTGTGTGTGTGTGTGTGTGTGTTTGTGTGTGTAGATCATGTGTCAGACAGCGTGCGGATAAGGGAAATAAAGCAGCATACAAGCAGTGGGTCTCCCAAGCAGAACCATGTTAATACCAGCTCTGGCGACCCCCTGCTTCCCAAGATACTTATCTCCGTAGGGGGCGCCGGTATCTCCATGTGTAAGTGTCCCTCGTCCCGCAGGCCAATAGGAAGCCGCGAGGGATGACCTCACGGCTTGTCTCGCGGGACATTTAAAGCCGCCAATGTTGGCCCCATCAGAGCTGCTACCTGCAGAGATACCAGCACCCCCTACGGAGGTAAGTATCTGTGGAAACAGGGGGTCCCCGTAAATGAAATGAGCACAGCTCGGCTCCGGAGACCCCCTGCTCAAACCTTTGGACTAAAACATAAACTGCAACTTGTAATGCTGCTTTTTAAGGTGTTGGTTGTAGCATTTTCAGTTACGTGAAGTTGCCCGATATCTAAAGAGTAGCCATGAAAATGAGCGTGCCCTTCTAAAGGAAACATTAAGTCGTGGCAAACACTGTACTGCTACAGAACACCTTGTAATACAGCGTGTGCTTCACTGACACGGCGTTAATACAGAGGGGAATAATGTAACCATGTTTGGGGCAGGGTCACACTGTCTTCGTATTTGTCCATTCAAGCAAATATTTGTAAATGTATTAAACCTTGTATCCTTCGATCCATGACATGCCAAATAAGAGAGACTTCCAGTATCTGTTTGTTTCAGCCTCTCGGTGACTTGGCTTCCTTTCTACTACCTGTATTGTCTTAAAGCAGCAGTCCAAGCTGCCGTTTAAAAAAAAAAAATATATATATATATATATAATATATTATATTCGGCTCGGGGGTTCACTAAATGGCTGTGAGTGCAGCAGAAGAGGACCAAAGATGCAAAGTTCTGTGGGGAAGATCATGTGACCAGGCAGTCACTAGATACAATTTGGTGCACTGCTAGAGAGGGCAGGGCTTAAAAAGGGTGTGCCAGAGCCTGTTTCAGAAGAGGAAGGGGATGTGATTTTGTAAATAATTGTTATAGAAACAAATAATGCTTTTTACATTATAATATATTAAAAATGTCATTTAGATTTGTTTAAAAAAAATACAAGTATTTTCTTATTGTACAGAACAGATTTATAAAAAAAACACGTAGGATAGTGCTTGGTCTGCAGCTTTAATACTGTGTATTCCTTTACCTTCGATAATAGGCAATCAAAAATATCCTATTGTCTGATCAAACGGATATGGATGTGAATGTTCCCTGAACACTGCGGTTCTCATTTTGCACGGAGTGCTGGCCATATACTGTATGCACTGTGTATTTATAACATGCATTTGTTTTTATTTAGCTGGCTAGTTGTTCCCTCTCCTATGTTTAATCCTTGTATTTGTTCCTCATGCTTCAGAATTGCACTATTGCATTGGCACATACAGAATATCGCCTGTAGATGTAAATAGCAGACCCTCCTCCTGCCTCACCAACTTCCTGTTAAATGGTAAGAATACTTCCTTATTCTCCGCCCTTATATAAGCAGGTTAACCAGAAATGTCCCCGTTCGTTGCCTTGTGTCCGTGGGCTGATTTCTTGCTCTGAGAAATGATTTGAAAGCTTCAGTCCCTGAGTGATTGTGATGACTGCATTGTGTTCCAGTTTATCTCGTGCAGTGTTTCTGGGCTGTTAAAGCTGCAGTTCAAGCTGCCGTTTTTTATATTTTTATTTTTTTCCCCTTTATTATGTGCATCAATACAATCCACACAATGATAAGTAATCTGTGATCGATCGGCGAAGATTCGGCTCAGGGGTTCACTAAATGGCTGTCAGTGCAGCAGAAGAGGACCAAAGATCTGTGGGGCAGATCATGTGACCAGGCAGTCACTAGATACAATTGGTGCACTGCTAGAGAGAGGACAGGGCTCAAAAAGGGTGTGCCAGAGCCTGTTTCAGAAGAGGATGTGACTTTGTAAATGGCTGCTATAGAAACAAAAAATGCTGGTTACATTATAATACATTAAAAATTTCATTCAGAGTTGTTTTTGGAAGAAAAAAAATGCTACAAGTATTTTCTTATAGTACAGAACTGATTTATTAAAAAAAAAACCCAGACATGTAGGTTATTCCTTGGTCTGCAGCTTTAACACCTTCTCGTGTGCGAGTCAGCTAGCAAAGTACATACTAAATATATACACAACATGAACCGTTCCTTTATCCATTCTCCTTTTGTATATAAAAGGAAGTAAGTAGCCCCTTCATTCTCTCCTCCTTTTATTTTTGGTTGATATCTCGTTTCCAGCAGTATTATGGAAATCGTAAACGGACACAAGATTTAGACCCATGTTTACTAAGCGGTGCTCTGCCCTAAGGCACCTTCCAGCACCGGAAGACATGCGGTCCTTTAAACTGAACGGCCTGTCTGCTGTCTTATGGCTTAGCTCTGCTTGGTAAATAAGGGCCTCTTTTAAACCTGTTTATTGTTGAAGCCTCAAAATATATATTCTGACAGAATATGATGTTTCTACGTTGTAAAACTTATTAAAGTTTTAATGAGCATAAAGTGACACAAAAAAAATATATCTACCTGGTCAAACATTGACGGTATTGAAGGATATTGAGTAGCTGTAACCTTATTGAGATGAATGACATGCTTACAAACACCAGCTGTATGCGGAGACCCAAGCCAACGGGTGTTACTTCAATTCTTCACAGGCCGGTCAGTCTTGTTGGAACAACCACGCAAGTCTGGATCCAAAGTGATTAGCCACATGCTTAGCAGCCACGGGGGAGAGATCTTCCTGCATGTACTCAGCAGTTCCCGATCTATATTAGAGGACCCTCCATCTATCAGTGAGGGCTGCGGGGGCAGAGTGACAGATTACAGGATTACGGTACATTTATTATTATTATTATATATCTGCTTTAGAACAGGGGTGGCCAACACCAATCCTCAAGGGCCACCAACAGGTCATGTTTTCAGGATATCCCTGCTTCAGCACAGGTTGCTTAATCAGTCCCTGCTTCATCACAGGTGGCCCAGTCTTTGACTGCGCCACTAATTGAGCCACCTGTGTGAAGCTGGGATATCCTGAAAACCAGACCTGTTGGTGGCTCTAGAGAACTGGAGTTCGCCCCTCCTGGTTTAGGGGGTCATTTCTTTAGGGTTTTTTTTAACATAAGTACGGTGTCACTGCACAAGTGACAGGTTGCATGTTTTTTATGAGCTTGACGTATATGCAGTGTCCGACAAACCTATACATTTGCACGCCCCGGGCGAGTGGATTTAACATCGTGGCGAGCTCCTGTTGGCCCAAGCAGCACACGTGTGGTACTAGGTGGCGAGTAGATTGTTTTGTTCGGCGAGTAGATTTGTTGGTGATTATATGTACCGATTTTCTTTTCCCCTTTTTGTTAGGACTTTGGGGAGTTCATGAGGGAAAACCGACTGATGCCCTTCCTGGGGCCGCGGGGTAACACTGACGGTCAGGAGATACCACTGGAGCGAGCGAAAGAACAGCTGGAGAGACACACTCGTTACTGGCCAATGATTATTTCCCAAACTACCATTTTTAACATGCAGGCTGTAAGTATTGAGTACATTTCTCCTGTGTAGAATTGTAAATCGTTTGGAAACAATTTGGTGATAACAATTTACAGTGATACAGAACCAAACTGAATCCGCTAATGCTTATAAAGCAGCAGTTCAAGCGCTCCGTAAGGGCGCCAGGATCTGCCAAGTTTAAAGGTCCGGGTCATGCGGGCTGATAGGAAGCCGCACTGGATGACATCACGGCTTCCTATGGGGACGCGGGACATTTAAACACCGCCATTACATGAACCACAGGTAGCCTAACCGGAGCGCCTACCGGCAGCCATACGGAGGGAAGTGTCTCCGGAAGCAGGGGATTCCCAGAGCTGAAATGAATGGGGGATCGGCTCAGAGACCCCCGGCCTCAATCCCATTAAAAAAAAGATGCAGCGCTTGAACTGCTGCTTTCATGTATTGTTCCACGACTTGCATGGAGTCGCCTACGGGGTGGGATCCTGATATAGCACTGCACGTTTATAGGTAAGGGCACATCCTGAGCCAAACGGCATTGATTTGAAAAAGGTTCTGGGACGTTACACAAGCAGTACTACTTGTACCCTGCAATTGTATCATTACACAACACATTATTGTGTCCCGCAATTGTATCCTTGCACAACACATTATTGTGCTTATGCTTTATTTTTGTTCATTTAGTTGAAAAAAACTCACTTTTTTAATTAGTGCGGCTCAGTGAGTAAAGACACTGACTGGCACTGAGAGTTTGGAGCAGGGGAGCCTGGTTCAATTCCCGGTGTCGGCTCCTTGTGCCCTTGGGCAAGTCACCTTATCTCCCTGTGCCTCAGGCACCCTAAACATAGATTGTAAGCTCCACGGGGCAGGGACCTGTGCCTGCAAAATGTCTCTGTAAAGCGCTACGTATAACTAGCAGCGCTATACAAAAACATGCTATTATTATTATTAGGGTTCATTGATAGTGTGCATAGTTCCCCATATTCCCGCCATAGTCACATGCTGCTTAATACGTGTATGTTGTAAGAAATAAATGCATTGGACCCCGCACAGGTGGTGCCTCTCGCTAGTGTGATCGTCAAAGAGTCTTTGACGGAGGAGGATGTGTTGAACTGCCAGAAAACCATTTACAACTTGGTGGATATGGAAAGAAAAAATGACCCGCTTCCCATCTCCACTGCTGGCACCCGAGGGAAAGGGCCCAAGAGGTAATATTGTGTGTTGTGTGTGCGTGTGTGGTGTGTGGTGGAGTGGGTGTGTCGGTGTGTGTGTGTGTGTGTGGTGGGTGGTGGGTGTGTTGTGTGCTGTGTTGTGTGGTGTGTGTGGGTGTTGTGTGTGTGTGGTGGTGTGTGTGTGTGTTAAAGTATAAATCAGTCAGGGGGTATTCAAACTTAAATTATGGGAAATAGACAAAAGCCGTGTGTCAAAGATTGAGCCACCTGTGCTGAAGCAGGGATATCCTGAAAACCTGACCTGTTGGTAGCCCTTGGAGTTGGCTACCCCTGAGCTAGAGTTCTGCAATTGCAAGAAATTTCTTCTCTATCCATAGGAATGACAGTACCGCATAATGTGGAATGAGCTGGAGACCCTTGTCCGAGCGCACATAACGGCTCAGACAAGCACCAGCGAGTGATTGGACTGCCTCATAGCTTGCAGGAGCAAACCTCCGAGGAAGAGGAGCGCAAGAAACGAGGGCGGAAAGAGAGGACAAAGAGGACAAGTCTGAGAAGGCCCCGAAGGATTCCGAAACACGCAAGAAATGGCAAGGAATCGGATGGGTAGGTTTCATCCATCCGCGCATGCGCTCCCGTGTCCGGTGATGACTCATTCGCGTATGAAACCGCAGGAAAAACGCGAGGCGTCTTGGAAAAACACTCCCAATTATAGTCCACTCATCTTCACAGCCTATATATGTCCTCCAGAGACTCATTTTATTGTGTGTTTTCCTTAATGCAATTGGTTACATGCAGGTATGGTGATCTCCTTTTGGTGCCACCAAGAACGGGGGAACCCAAAATGGCACGGTTTTTCAAAGTGCAACTGAGGCTGGTTGTTTTTTCCTGTAGTAACGGCCCACAATTAATGCTGCATTTAAAATGTAGACTTTCAGTTATATACTAATCCCACAAGCCTCTTTGGTGTGCGGCACACTCCGTTACGAATGCATGTCCGGTTTGGTGAACCTATCCAGATCTGCTCACGGCTCCACGCCCCCCCTCCAATCGTTTTTGTTGCTGCAGGGGCACGTCCGTGCTCTCGGTGAACCCTGCTGTTGAGGTTCTTTTAATGTCCATTGGAGCTGATCTCTTGGACATTGTGCAGTTCATTATCCCCACACACTCCTTGTGTTTTAGGGAAATCGGTGCTAAAACGGGAAAAGGGAATTGTCAGAGGCTGAGATTATAAGGATTCTCCAGATTCTCTGAGCACCCTAACAAAAAAGCCCACGTTGCAGTGGAGGATGTAACGCCAGTGGAGAAGTCCAAAGGTGAGTAAAGGATTTGCCCCATATTTTCCAAGCGGTGCTTGGTAAGCCTTCTTCCAGCGTTGGACTACACCTTGGCGGTTGTTAGCAGTGTTATGGCACTCTGATCTGGCATTTATTTATATGAATAGAATGGCCGTTAATGGCGCATTTGGGTGCAACACCCTGCTTCAGAGCTGCGATGTCCACCCTTATGTCTATGAGTGCATCATTTGGTAAATATTGTCCATTATGTACTAGTTTCTTAAATATACATAACATCCTTCCTTTTATAGCTCGGTCTCTATTGTGTGGATCAAACTTTTTTTTTGTTGTTCTTGTTTTCTTATTCCTTTTTCCCCCCTTGACTGAATCTGAATTAAAAAAATATATATATATTTTACATTTTCTATTAATTATATTAGTTTTATCTATAAATCTGACACTCAGCCCAGTTATTATAAGTCTGGCCCTGAACTGCACTTCTCACTTAGTTATAAATGGGGAACAAATAGTTGTCCATGTTTTACTAAGGTCTAATGCATTGGTGGGAACATGTGGCCCTCAGGGGCTTTACTGCGCCCCCAACTGCTGACCTCCCAGCCGCAGATAAGTGGAGATGTTGATGCGGATGGATTGTAGTTCTTACTGCTCAATGACTACCTAATGACCCTGCTGACATACAGTAATGCCCGCTCCTCCGCCCCGACGCTGATACAGACGTACTGCCCGCTCCTACTCCTGCGCTGATACAACAGTAACTCGCCCGATCCTCTCCTGTGTGAATATACAGTACTCCCCGCTCCCTCCCTGATTTAATACAGTATGCCCGACCTCCTCCTGGCTGATACATACAGTACTTGCCCATCCTCTCCTGTGCTGATAAATACATGTACGTACTGCCCTCATCTACCTGCCTGATAACATACCAGTCTTACTGCCCGCATCCTCTCCTGCTCTGATACATTACATGTACTGCCCGCTCCTACTCTCCTGCACTGATACATACAGTACTCTGCCCTCTTCCTCCTGCTGCTGATACATAACAGTATGCCACGCTCTCTCCTGCGCTGATAAATACCAGTACTGCCCGCTTCTCTCCTGCGCTGAATTAAATACAGTAACTGCCCTGCCTCGCCTCTCCTGCTCTGATACATACTGTACTGCCGCATCCTCATGCACTGATAAATCCAGTTAACTGCCCGCTCCTCTCCTGCGCTGATACATACAGTACTGCCCGCTCCTCTCCTGTGCGGAGACAATGAAGAAGGGTCAATGGATACCCACTCGCCCCCCTTCCTTCTGCTGTACAAACTAGTTTTTCGGCCCTCGCCCAAGCTTCCCCTCCCCTCGCCCTACCCCCCCCTCTCTACCCTTCCGGCCCCCTATTCCTTCTCTTTCCCCTCTTCTGCATTGCTACGCTTTGCTCCCGATTCCTTTATACCCCCCATTATTACTCCCATTTTAGTTGATTCCTGTCCTGCTCTACCCCATCTACCCCGTGGTTACTCTTCTCACCCTTCCCAACCTCCCTCTAACCCCACACAACACTTTTCAATGCTTCTTCTTTTTGAAGTAAATTTTTCTTCTCGTCCGCTTGAAGGCCCCCTACATACCCACTCTCACCTGCCTGTTCTCTTTCTGTCTATTTCAGATTCCCTCTCTCCCCCGGATTCCGTATTCCTCCACCCTTTCTCCCTCTCCACCTCGCGTTCCCTTATATTTTCCCTCAGCACTTATATTTTCTCCACATTCCATTCGTTCTCCCTAATATCCCACCCCTGTCTCTCCTTCACTACTTCTTTCGCTTCCACCGTCGCCCGCCCCCCATCTCGCTAACCGTTGGTCCCGTCACCACCACCTTTACTTTTCTCTCTATCCCTTCTATTTCACAAATCTCAACAAATACCCTCTCTCTTTTCCGATCTCTCTCCACTGAATTTATCGTACCCCTCTTGTTTCTCTACATCCAACTTCAAGACATTACTCAGCAACTACAGTTTTCAGTCCTCCTCGACCGTCCATTATCGCCCCCCCCCACTTCCTTTTCCCCCTCTATCGGGACGCAACGCCTATACTTTCTCTGGTATCCCCTCGTCTCCACTTTTTCCCCTTCCCACACTACTTGACACTTCTATCTCTACTGATCGCGCGCCTTTTGTTCCACCGGGCCCTACCCCCCCCTCTCATCCTCCTGACCTATTCACTCTCCTCTCCTCTCTCTCTTCCCCCCATTACCTATTTGCCCTTTCAACCCCTTAATTTCCCGTCCCTCTTTAGTGTTTGGAATCCCGCCACTCTCACTCGATACTTTTATTCACACCGAAGTAGCTACATCACTATTACTACTTTCCTACCTTTCTGATCCTATTCCATACCTTTTCTCTGCGCCCATCCTTACTTCTTCCCTTCCCCTTAACTCTCAATTTCAGCCTCCAAAGACCAACTATTTACAGTAATGCTACACTCCTATTCTCGCTCTCCATCTCCTTTTCCCTCATCCACTCCTCATTTCCTATGTCTCCACCCTACTAGCCAGGAACCCCCTCCCTACTGTCCCCCTAGCGATCCTCCTACCCACCTTCCATCTCGTTCTTTTCCACTTCTCCCCCTCTTTCGTACCACCCTCTCTTCTCCTCCTACAATAGTCCTGTTTAAACTTCCCTTCAGATTACTCCCGCCCACTCCATCCTTCTTCGTGCCTACTGCTGCGCCCCGCGCTTCTTTTCCTTTTATAGATCCGACGTCGTCCAGAGTCCCCACCATCAAACCTCCTCTACGCCCATCCTCAAATCCTCTATTGTTCTCCGCCGCTTTTCTACTCCCCGCTACCATCCATGTTGTCCTCTTCAAAAAAACCCTTGTCGGTTTCCTTTTTTCTGTCCTCCCTTCGTCTTTTGTCCCCCTTTCTTACCATCCGCCACTGCTTTCTCCGTTTACTTTTTACCCTCTCTTCATCGCCGTCCATCCTACCCCCTATTCTTTCCATCTCCCGCTCCCTACTTCCACCGCTTCACTAAGACCCCCTCTTATTGCCTTCCCACCCTCTTCTCCCCAACAAAATTCTCTCCCCTCGACCTTCCTTCATGGACCACTTCCCTCTTCTACTACCTTTGTTTTCCTCTAGCCCTGTCCCGGTTCTTCCGCTCCCCCGTCTCTTGGTTCTCCCATCTTGCCCTTCCCTTTACCCTCTCCCACTCTATTCTTAGTTTTTTTCTACCACCCACCTGTAATATACTCTTCCTTCCTCCTGCCCTCTGTTTTCCGACCCCTTGCCACCTTACCCCACGCCCCCGTTTCTGCATCTTCTCACCCGTCTTACCCCCTTTTCATTACCCTTCTTGCGCTCCCCCATCTCCCGCCCCCATTCACTTTTTCCCCCCCTCACTCACGACTGGCTATCATCCGTTACCTCTGACTCTCTCCAAGCTCTCTCTGATCAATAATCGAAGTGCTCAGCCCCTCTGTACACCCCCAGTAACACCCACTTCCTTTCTCCTGCCCTCCTTTGCCCCTTTAACCTCCTCCCTTCCCCTGTCTTTTTCCTCCTCCCCCAATACCCAGCCCCCCTGTCACCATTTAACCTTATCTTCCGAGTTCACTTCCACTCCCTCTTTTCCACGTCCCATATTTCTCTTTTTCCTCCCCACCCTCCCTCCACTCATCCACCTCCCCAATCTTCCCCCCCTTTTCACCTCAATCCCACCCTCCTCACTCCACCCACCCCCCCCCTCTCCTCCACCCCCGATCCTCTCCTGCGCTGATAAATACAGTAATGCCCGCTCCTTTCCTGCTTGATAAGGTACTCGCCCGCTCATCTCATGCGCTGATAAAATACAGCACTACCCGACTCCTCTCATGCGCTGATCAATACAGACTGCCCGCTCAGCTCCTTTCTGCGATGTGTGATACCCCTACAGTACTGCCCGCTCCTACTCTCTGGCGCTTGCTAAATACAGTATGCCCGCTATTCCTGTGACTGATAAATAACAGTACTGCCTTGTGCTCTCCGGCGCTGATACACAGTACTGCCCGCTCCTCTCCTAATAAATACAGTACTGCCCGCTCCTCTCCTGCGCTGATAAATACAGTACTGCCCGCTCCTCTCCTGTGCTGATACATACAGTACTGCCCGCTCCTCTCCTGCGCTGATACATACAGTACTGCCCGCTCCTCTCCTAATAAATACAGTACTGCCTGCTCCTCTCCTGCGCTGATAAATACAGTACTGCCCGCTCCTCTCCTGCGCTGATAAATACTGTACTGCCCGCTCCCCTCTCCGATCTGCTCTGCTTGGTATAATAAAATGCATATAGACCTCAGTTTGTTATTATAATAGTACATATATAGATGAATGTGTTCTGTATGGTGAAGTGGAATATATGTTGGATTTCTTTGGGCTGTACCATTTTGGTTTTACCCATTGAATCAATTTTTCATGGTTCTGTTTTTCCATAAACTGCTTATTTTAACACATTATAAGAAAGCCGTCAAACCAGGTTCTCTAGCACAGGGGAGAGCAAACTTTTACTGCTGCTCCCCCCTGTCTGCCTGCTCCGGAGCTTGCGCCCTGCCCCTCCTACCTGGCAGCTGCGTCAAATGATGCTCCGGGGTCACATGACCTGCAGCGCCATTTGCCGCCTGTGATATCACATGACCCCGTGGTGTCATTTGCCGCAGCGTTGCCATGGCGACGCGTCACAGCGTCTGAATCACGGTAAATTTTATTGTTGCAGAGGCCTCACGAGATCCCCCCCCGGCATTTAATTTAAATGCCTGGGGAAGAGCGCGGGGCCTCTGCGCCCCCAGTTTGCGCACCCCAGTTTGCGCCCCCAGTTTGCGCACCCCTGCGTCTAGCACATCCACGATCACCCTGCAAATGTTCAATTTAAATTAGACATTCAAAAATAAAGAATAGATAGTGTTTTTTTGGTGGAAGCTGCATGAAATATGCGCCATTGACCTTTTCCGTCTCATTTTGTGGCCCTGTAATATTTTGTGCAGGTCCCATGTCTTTGTTATCATTATGGAGCGCAAGAATCAACACGGTCAATTCTAGAAGGCATCAGGAATTCGTTGGGCGCCAGAATTCAATCAACAACAAGGCGGAGCTATACCAGCATCTCAAGGAGGAGAATGGGTGAGTGCTTCGGACATGCCCAATAATTGATGGTTTTTGTGCTCCCCACGGATCAATCTTTTATGAAGTGCCGAGGCTAGAGTTGGCAAGTGTCCCAAACAGGTGCAGGTTGCACTATTCTGCGTCTGCATCAATGTGTCGCGGTGCTTTGCTTGGCTTTGTGCTTCACTTTCCCCGCGAGTTTTTGGGAGAAAAGAGATTACAGGATACATTAGCAGAATCCCCGAACCAAGGGAGGGGAAGGGGTGGGGGACAGGGGCGGGAACCCTCGCAACTGCTGCTCTTATCCAAGGTGTATAGGTGCTACGATCTGGGGTAATAAACAGTATTTGGGACTAGAGAAAAAGGGACCCCATAAGAGAGCACTCAATCACAGTGTGGTCACAGAATATACACAGACGATTTCCACTGGGCAGTCAAATCTGGTGTGGTGTTAAATAAGATGGGGTATGGTGAGTAGTATTAAAAGAACACTTTATTGTAGAGACATACTCTCAATTAAAATAAGATGCAAATGAGTCCTAAATGAGTGACTAGGCTCTGCGTATAGCCACAAACTAAAGAAGCGAATATTTAAAAAAGATGGCAGAAAGGACTATAAAGGAGGGGTGGTGACGTGAAGGCCAACCCCCCTAAGAATAATATGGTTAACCCCAAATCCTAATATTACCCACATCCCCTGCAGTGTAGTACTCCATGTAAAAACCAGGTATGCTAGGGGCGCAGTGTGGTATTGTGCTCTTCACAGTGTGTGTCTGGATAGAGGGTTAGCCGTTATTGGTTAACCCCTAATCCTAGTTCGACCCATGCAAACTGCGGTTTAGTGCTCAGCTCAAGCTATATTCAACTGTATAATTGCAATACGTAAGCCCCACACCAATACGTTGCACAGTTCCTAGGTGATGGTACCGTGATGCATTACCACCTCTGATGTTATATCTGTTGTGTGGGTCTGGATAAAGGGATAGCCTATTGTGGTTAACCCCAAATCCTATTAGGACCCACATAGACTGTGGTGTAATGCTCAACGTAAAAGCAAGTGCGCAGTATTGTGTTCGGCTCCCTATGGTGCGGGTCTGGATAAAAGGGATAGCCTGGTATGCTTAACCCTAAATCCTATTAGGACCCACACGAGCTGCAGTTAAATGCTTAGCTATGGCAGCAACTCTGATAGGAGCGCAGCGTAGAATTGGGCTGATAGCAAAACTGCTGTAACCGGAGGGACCCGACTCCACAGACTCTCCCCCAGTAATACATCTAAGTATAGGGGTAAAACGTGCTCATCAAGAGAGTCTGCAAGGGGATCCTGCTTGATAGTACTGGCCTGGACTGAGGGCTGACCTAGATATGGTCAGTCCAGAATCTCGTCTGGCCAATTAAGTGGAGAGCCGATGGGTTACATAAACGTGAAACTAGACTAAAACTAGAACGGAAATTGCACCATTTTATATAAATTACCCTATGTTTAGATGTAAAAACTGACATACGGTGATGTGACGCCTTCAACACGCAAACCTTCTTTTAGCCCCACGCTGCTGCAGAAACCCCTTATGAGCTCAAACATTTTAATCCAGTCTTTCTTTTCTCCTCGAGCCAAGCACAATATAAGGTATATTCCGAGCACAATATAAGGTATACTCCGAGCACAATATAAGGTATATTCCGAGCACAATATAAGGCATACTCCGAGCACAATATAAGGTATATTCCGAGCACAATATAAGGCATATTCCGAGCACAATATAAGGCCTAGTTCCGAGCACAATATAAGGCATATTCCGAGCACAATAGAATGCCTATTTCGAGCAAATATAAGGCATTCCGATCCAATTAAGGCATATTTATTCCGATCACAAATAGGTATATTCCGAGCACCATATAAGCATATTCCAGCACACTTAAGGTCTATTCCGAGCACAATATATAGGGTATTGCCGAGCAAAAGCCATATAGGAACCGATACAGATATAGTTTCCGAGCACATATAGGCATATTCCGATCACGAAATAAGTATTCCAGGCACAAATAGGCATGATTCCGAGCACATATACGGATTTCCGACACATATAAAGTAGCGCATATTCAGCACAAATATAGGTGATATTCCGAGCACAATTAAGGTATATTCCGAGCACAAGTATAAGTAGTATTCCGAGCAGAAATCTGGTATATTCCACACATATTCATTCCGAGCACAATACATTCCGCACAAGGTTGTAATCGAGCACATATAAGGCGATTCATCCAGCAACAATTAAGGCCTATTCCCAGCAACAATAGGCATATTCCGAGCACATATAAGGTATTGCATTCTCGCATTCGAGCACAATTAAGGCTATAGTCCGAGCACATATAAGCATATTTCCGATCACAATATAAGTATATTCCGAGCAAACTTAAGCATATTCCTAGCACAATATAAGTCATATTCCAGAGCACAATAAGCATATTCCGCACAATATAGCGGCATCCGGAAATAAGGTATTCCGACACAATAGATAGGTATATTTCCGAGCCATATAAGTAAGAGACATATACGAGGACATATAGTTATTCCCCACAATAAGCGTCCATCATATTGCGTATTCCCAGCACAATAAGGAGGCGTATTCCGAGCCCAATATAAGAGCGTATTCCGTGCACAATATAAAGCGTTTCCGAGCACAATAAGGCTATTCCGGTCACAATAAAGGGTATTCGCAAAATAGGCGTATTCCGAGCACATATGAGAGGCTATCCCGAGCACATATAGGTCGTATTCCGAGCTGCACAATATAGCTATTTAAATATCACGTATCCCGCACATAAAGAGGGCCTATTCGAGCACATATAACATTCCTAGCAATAGATATTCCGAGCACAATAAGGCGTATTCCAGCACATCTAAGGTCCTACCAATATGTATTCCCGGCACAATATAAGGGCGTATTCGAGCACAATATAAGGCGTATTCCGACAAATAATCGATCAGCACTATCTGATATTCCGAGCAGCAATATAAGTATATTCTTCCGAATTATGTCACACAATTCAGAAGGTATATTCCCGAGCACAATTACATGATATATTCCTGAGCACAATATAAAGTCATATTCCGAGCACAATCTAAGGTCATACTTCCGAGCACAATATAAGGGAACGAGACATTTGATCCGATCCCTTATATTGTCATATTCGACACACATATAAGGTATATCCGAGCACATATAATTACCGGACATGATTATTCCGACACACATATAAGTCCGACCATATAGTTCCGAGCACTCATATAAGGTATATTCCTTCCACACTCATAAGTGTGTATTCCCGAGCACAAATATAAGGTGTATTGTAATTCCGAGCACAATATAAGTGTCATATTCCGGAAAGAAAGGTATTTCCGAGCAGCAATAAAAGTCATATTCCGAGCACAATCATAAGTTAGGCGACATATAGGATTTCCGAGCACATAAATATACGGCCATGTAAATCCACACAATATAAGGTATATTCCGAGCACAATATAGGCTTATACGATATTCCGAGCACATATAAGGTTATATTCCTAGCACAATATAAGGTATATCCGGCACATATAGGCATATTCGAGCACATATAAGTATTTCCGAGCACAATATAAGGCTATTTCCGCAGCAATTAGACATATCCGAGCACCAATACAAGGCATATCGAGCACATAGCAAGCTATTCCGAGCACGCAATGCTATTCCGAGCACAATATACAAGGCATATTCCGACCAATATAAGGCATTCCTAGCACAATATAAGGCACATTCCGAGCACAATATAAGGTATATTCCGAGCACACATATAATAGTTTTCCCGACCATATATGTAGCTTGCGAGCACATATAATGTTATTCCGGACACAATATACAGGCATATTCCAGCACAATATAAGGTAATATTCCCGTCACAAATAAGGCAATCCGAGCACATATATAGGTAATTCCGAGCACAATATAATGCATACTTCCGAGCCAAGATAGGTATTTCCGATCACAATATAGGCATATCCGCGGCACAAATATAAGTGCATATTCCAGCAAATATAACGGCATATATTCCAGCACAATATAAGGTATTTCCGAGCACAATATAGGTATATTCGGCACAATATAAGGCATTTCCGAGCACAATATAAAGCCATATTCTCGAGCAACTAAGTATTTCCGAGCACAATACTGAAGGAGTTATTCTAGATTTGGGTGAGGTGATTTGCAGACACGTATCTGGAATTTATTTAATTTACACTAGTTGTTTATTCGGCAGGGTGGACGCAACAGAAAACGGCAAGGCCAGCAGGCAGTGACCGTGTCTGCCGGAGCACAATCCATCGGCAAAGCGGCACACCGCGACCGTGTCTGCCTGAGAGACAATATCCATCGTCAAACCAACACCACGACCGTGTCGGCCTAGACTTTATAATAATCCATCAAAAGCATGCATTCACGACCGTGTCTGCCTTAACACTATATCCATGGCAAGCGCACACACGCCAGTGTCTCCGATCACAATCCATCATCGCAAAGCGCCACCACCGTGTCTGCCTGCGGAACAATTCCATCGGCAAACACAACAGCGACCGGTCTGCCTGAGAGACAATATCCATCGGCAAAGCAGCACACAGCGACCTTGTCTGCCGGAGACACAATATCCATCGCAAAGCAGCACACAGCGAACGTGTCTGCGGAGACACAATATCCATCGGCAAAGCAGCGACCGTGTCTGCCGGAACACATATCCCAATCGGACGCACAACAGCGACCGTGTCTGCCGGAGACACAATATCCATCGGCAAGCAGCACACAGCGACCGTGTCTGCCGGAGACACAATATCCATGCGGTTTTATTTTTGTGTGCTGGACTTTAAATGGATCCATTTTCAGTACACTTGTATAGACGTACTTTTAGGATTGATTTTTACCCTTGTAGTTTTTTCTATGATATGTAAATGTACAGGTGACCAGGTTAAAATGTACACATGCTCTTATGAAATAATGTATTTTAATACACTGAAAAGTTCCAAATTGTTCCTTCTTTATAATAGTACATTTGTTTGCATAATATTACGTTCTAAAATAAATATTAAAAGCTATTGATGCAGTCTGTGGTGGTCAATTTTTTGCAGAGTGCTTTGCTATACTGAAGAATTGTCTACTTAGGAGTGGAGATCAACGCTAAGCACCCAACAGGTCAGGTTTTCAGGATATCTCTGCTTCAGCACAAGTGGCTCAATCAGTCCCTGCTTCAGCATAGGTGGCTCAATCTGAGGCTCGGTCTTCGACTGAGCCTCTGAGTCACCTCTGCTGAAGCAGGGATATCCTGAAAACCTGACGAGTTGGAGGGGCTTGCGGACTGGAGTTGAGCATCACTGGTCTAGGTGGTATTATCTTCTTCCAAGTGCGCGTGTGAGTGCGCGTGTGCGCGCGCGTGTGTGTGCGCGTGTGCACGTCAGGATTGATGATGTACTATGTTGCCATTTTATAGGTGATTGACGAAAATAGCTCGATCAATGAATTGGTACAAAATAATGATGGCTTTTTTTTTTTTTTTAATTGAGAAACCTTTGAAGTTTTAACAGACCCGGGACTTATTAGGGTGCGGTGACCATTAAGTCTACAAATGAAAATCGCTTTCGATGGGCAGTTTGAGAATCTTTTTAACTCTTTCCCTGCTGCAATGTTTCCAGCCCAGAAGTAAATAAATCAATCCTTCGGTAGAGGTTTAATTCCCGAGGTCGAGGATTTCCAACAATAAGAATATTAATCTGACTTTCAAGATGCAAAGTCAAATAAGAGTACGTTTTAGTAAAGGAAGAATATAAAGAGCCTGTACCTGTATCGCAGCAATTTCTTCAGGCACGCTGACGCTAGGATCGGCTGTTTCCTTTACTACTTACATTTTATTTCGCCTTTTATTAGGAGTGACCATTATTTTATTCCCTGGGGGAGCTTCACGCCGGTAACTTTCCTGGGTATACAGGGGTATCTCAAGCTTTGAATAATACGGTTTAGCCCCCCCTCCTGGTTCCGAGCACAAGTGGAATAGCGGTTTTGAAAACAGTCAGGATCTACTTGGGACTATGAGATGAGTGTCAGGCAGACCAACCAACCCCGCCTGTGTGCAGGTGGTCTGGGGACTGAGAAGCACGGAGTTAAAGGGGTGACTTTATGGGTGTACATAGGGGGACATGCTTGGTTATACTGACTTTTGAACAATTACCTAAAACCCTTTGTTGCTAAGTGGGCCTAAGCTGTGTTGTACTGGCCTCTCCAGCAATTAAGAGCTTAAAGTACTCCCTGGCCTCGGGATATAAGTGTACATATTAGCGAACAAACAGGAAATGTAAAGTGGGAGTTACAACCTTAGATGTGGCTTACTATTAAGTTACTTTCAAGTCTTTATTCACCTAACTGTCTTAACTCATTTTGGCATCAGAAGACTTTAATGGCGATCCCAAGCATGAGTGCGATGGGCACAAAAGTGCTCCTACCCCATGTAATGAACGTTCAAATGGTCGTTATATCCTTTATGTATAATCCAGGCGGAAGCCATGTTTCATGTTTACACATCTAGCAGTGGGACGGTTGAGTGAATTGAAATGTGTTCCTGCCCTTGCGTCTCTTTTTTGTCTCTTTTAAACGACATTTAAACCGGCACATTCACCCCCCTTCTTTCTCACCAGTTACTGAAAATCCAGTGACATACTGTAGTATATGTGCTGACCTAGAAGTGAAACCCAAAGGGATTGGTGTGTAATCGCCATGCATTATAGCAGGGGGGGATCAACTCCAGTCATCCAACCCCCCTACTTTCCCCCCCTTCCCCCAACAGGACAGGTTTTCAGGATTTCCCAGCTTCAGCACGTGGCTCACAGTCCCTGCTTCAGCACAGGTGGCTCAATCAGAGGCGCTGTCTTCAACTGCACCTCTGCTTGAGCCACCTGTGCTGAAGTTGGGATATCCTGAAAACCTGACCTGTTGCAGGGGTTTGAGCACTGCAGTTGGGCCCTTCTACATTGTAGTCTGCTAATGTTAAGTGGCCTCACAAATCCAGCATGGCTCCCTCTAAAAGCTGCGATCATCTCCTATTCCCCCCCCCCCCCATATAATGAACCTGGGGATTGTTTGGAGTTGAAATGTTTGGGTCTATATCTATCACTTGTGAGCACATTCACATGTCTTAGACAGGTCTGCAACCCTCAAGGGTCCCCCAGAACTGAACATAGAATTGCTTAGCCTAGAGAGCATATATTTTTATTTACTATGTATCATGTTCCAAACTGGGGGTCGGGGGGCACACTTATTTAATCAGATAAGCCCCATCCTAATGTTTCACTGAAGCCGGATCGGTGCAGAGGGCTTTATTCTGTGACATGGAGAGGTACTGTAGGAGTTTGGACTGATTTTTATATTTTTTCTTGCTCGTTACATAGTTCTTTTGCTTGTTTTCTCACGTCTGTTTATCCCATAATTATTTCGTAATGTCACCATGATTAAGCCGTCATTTCCCCTAATGATACTCTAACACCATTACGTCTCTTGTCCGTGACCATGGGGAGATACGTCCAATTATTCTCGATGTGATTCCCCCCCAATCCAAAACAGTTACGGCAGCAATGTGTTCAGTGAGGTCAAGTATATGAATGTGTCATATATACAGTTCTAAGCATTTCCATATCATTATTTTAAAGTGTCTTGGTGATGATTTTTAAATATTTTTATTCTATGCTTATGGTGTGTTCAGGTTCTCTCATCTTCCAGCAATTTAAAGGTGCAATCCAACGTCGTTCGCCAGGTGATTGACAAACCCTTCCCAGTCCCAGGCCCCGGCCCTGAAGAAATTCAAGTGTTTTCTATCCCCTTAGCCCACCCTTTCAGGGAACCAATCACGATGTGAGGAGAGGGCACTGGCTGTACAAACACTTGCTGATTGCTGAACACGTAGTGCAGTGGTTTTCAATAGGGGATCCTAGGAGCCCTTGGGTTCCACGGGCATCCCTAAAAGGTTCAGATCATTTGCAAATTGTACTAAATACAGAAGAATTAACGATGCATCTGATCTCAGACGCGCTATTAGAGAGGGTCGGGGTTCCTTACAATGCATCTGGTCTCGGATGCTATTAGAGAGGGTTGGGGTTCTGCAGAATTTCACAATATAGCTAAAGATTCCTTAACCAAAAGAAGTTTGAAATCCACTGGCCTAGGGCCATCACAAAACAAAAAGGGGCAGCCAGAGGAAATCAAACCCCTCCCAAATCTGACTTAAAGCTGCAGACCAACCAATATCCTACATGAGTTTTATTTTAAAAAAATCAAAAGTTCTGTACTATGAGAAAATACGTGTAGCATTTTTTTTTTAAACAACTCTAAATTACTTATTTTTTTAATGTATTATAATGCAACAAGCATTTTTTTTATTTCTATAGCAACCATTCACATCCTCTTCTGAAACAGGCTCTGGCACACCCCTTTTTGAGCCCTGGCCTCTCTCTAGCACCAATTGTATCTAGCGACTGCCTGGTCACATGACCGTCCCCACAGAACTTTGCATCTTTGGTCCGCTTCTGCTGCACTGACAGCTATTTAGTGAGCCCCTGAGCCGAATCTTAGCCGATCGATCACAGTTGAACGGATTGGTCAGCAACTTAGCTAATTACTTATCATTGTGTGAATTGTATTAATACACATATTAAAGGGGGAAAGAAACAACAACTTTTATTTGCTTAACGGCTGCTTTAAAAAGATAAATAAACAAATAAGTGTGTAACTTAAACATGCCACTATAGAGAAGAGGTGCAGCTGGATAGTTTTCCATTGAATCATATTAGACAGTCCTCGTTTTACAACGCTTCGCTTTACAAGGAATGGCTTATCCAACGCTCTGCAATGCATACCTATGTTCATTTTTACAACGCCAAAACGGCTTATCCAACGCTCTTACGACGCTTTGCAACGTTCTGTATGTGTGTATATATACACACATACACATAAACAACGTTGCCCAAAAGCGTCGTAAGAGCATATATATATATATAATATTATAATATAATATTATATATACTATATAAATATATTTATTATGTTATAGTATGATATATAAAATACAGATATTACACTATATAATTTATGTGTGTGCTGCATATCTTATTGCTGCGTTATAAAATATTGGTGTTATTTTAGTGTTAAAAATGCCTCAGGAACGGAACCTTTCATTTAAACAGTGTTCCTATGGGAAAGCGTGTTTCGCTTTACAACCCCAATTTGGAGAGAGCATTGTGTCGGATAACCGAGGACTGCCTGTATACATTTATTCCATCTAGAAAAGTAAGTAAAACAAATATTTTAAACCGTGTGGACCAGGCGGTGTGATGGCCACGTTATAGATTGTGGATTTTTCATTATAGAAGATATGTTAATCTGACATTCACTTTGTACCTATAACTTGTAAGTGGCATACATCGTTTTATTGGTGTTATATTCAGCATTGAAGCGGTGATGTTGCAAATGTGTGGCAACAACTGACTTCTTATGTGATCACATGCAATAAAGAACAAACAGGTCACCAGAATTCATTCCCATTGGTCCTAGGGGCGATTTCTCCTTTGTGCGCGGACTTCCCCTGTTTCCATATGGCAGAGAGAACACATGGCTGAATCTGATTACCTCATCGTTGGGATAGTAGAACCGAGATCTCTCCCGCAGAACACTAACCGAAAACATCTCCAAAATGATTCCAAACATTTACAGTTGTCTTATAACCTTTTAAAGCTGCAATTCAAGCTGTCGTTAAAAAAAAAATGTTTTCATTCAATATGTGCATCAAATACAATCTACACACTGACAAGTGAAAGCTAAGTCGCTCATCTGATCGATGGGCAAAGATTTGGCTCGGGGCTCACTAAATGCATCTTGGGTCCTCTTCTGCTGCATTGATAGACAAAGTTCTGGGAGGAGGATCATGTGACCGGGCAGGCACTAGATTCAATTGGTTCACTGCTAGAGAGGGTGGGGATGTTTCAGAAAGGGAAGGGGATGTGACTTTGTAAATGGTGGCTATAGGAACAAAAATGCTTGTTACATTAGAATACATTAAAAATTATCTTACATTTTTAATTTTTTTAAATGCTAAGTATTTTCTCATAGTACAGAACTGATTTATTTAAAAACACACATGTAGGATATTGCTTGAACTGCAGCTTTAAAGGCATCAGTTACAATGTGATAACATGAGGGGCTCATCTCCAGTCCTCAAGACCCCCCAACTGGACAGGTTTTCAGGATATCCCTGCTTCAGGAATACGGTGAAAGGTCACAGCAGTGGCCTAAAAGATTCCTATTTGCACTCGCTAAACCAGAAACGCTAGGCTAGGAAAAATTCAATCCTTGGAGTTACCTCCATAGCCTTACATAAACAATTATAAAATCACATTTATTAAACATATATACAAAAAACCTTATTGTCTAAAACACCACGATGTGGCTCCAGGAAAACACAGAGAGGGTGGGGAATAAGTGTAATAATATTTGCGAGCAAAAGAGAGACTCCAAATAACTTCTGGACCGTATGTAAAATGTCTATACTCCTTGAGAGATCTCCCCACAATAATCCTCTATTAGTTATAAGCCCAACAAGTAGCCTATGTAGTATGAATGGGGATCCATGAGTATAGGAAAGTTCGCAGTATGGGCGTTGTCCCCTATGTCCAGTTGTATACAAGGGTATATAGTCCTTAGGTGACGTCACCATATATGGTATGCAGACGAAGTAGTGCTAGTACCTCCAAGTGCAAAAATTTTTTATTAGGGACTCCTTTGATTTTAAAGAAGGAAACATCTTTAGATACAAAATAAAAGCAAACAAAATAAAAGCATCAAAAAAAAAGGTTTATCCCGCAACCATTAGAATCCTCAACAGAGTGGGAACACTCTGCAAGTGACACCGACCCTGAAACACAAGGAGAAAGAGTTAACACACCCCATCCTGAGTACACCAACCCCGGGCCACATACTGCTTCTGACATTCATTTTTTAGGAGCAGGAGGCAGGTATACGATACCAGGCCGAGGAAGACAAGGAGGGGGCGGGGAGGTGTCACTAAGAGACAGAGAGGTATGGGGGTATCAACCGCAGATGCAGCAGAGGAAACCCTACAGGGGGAGGAAGAGAAAAAACAGGTAGTTAATCTATCTAAGAAACTGCTTAACACATTCCATATAGAAGTGTTGAGCAAAGGACTCTCCTTTTCTCCCACTAATGATATAGTCCCATTTGAGTGCATAAAAGATCTAAATCTGTTTTCGCGGAAACTCCTTCTACATAAGTTCTTCCAAAGAAGGAGACATAATTCAATACAGGGAACAGTATTAGAAAACCTGACAGACGCTGACTTAGACAATCTAAATATGCTGAATGATCTGGAGGAGGAATCTAATAGACCATGTGGTGAGGGTCCATTTACGGACCTCAAGAACTAATCCACCTTCACACCTCCATCTGAGTCATGCTCAAATGTGGATGTGTTCGTGAAACTCGTAACGACTGAGATTTTACAATTGAATAAAACCAATAAAAGACAAAATCTCACACACCCACAACGCCTAGCACTAGCAGATTTGGAGAAAGACCCCTTGATCAAAATTAAACCTTTGGACAAGGGCGGCAATATAGTCCTACTGAATAAGGAAGACTATGCCACAGAATGTAGGAGACTGCTGTCAGACCAAACAAGCTATAGGGTACTTCAGGAAGACCCAACAGCGGTATTCAAAACACAACTTCTAAATATACTGAGTGAAGGTCTAGACGGGAAGGTGATCTCCAAGAGAGAACTTGAGTATATCATGGTGAGGAATCCTCAAATCGCTACGTTCTATTACTTACCAAAGCTACATAAGCAAAGACTACCGCCGCCAAGGAGACCAATAGTATCTGGTATTGATAGCCTGACGGCAAGCGCTAGCAAATACTTAGACGCAGTATTAAGACCATTTGTGAACTCCCTACCGTCGTTCTTACGAGACACAAAAGACGTCCTTCTACGTCTAGAGGATGTTGTTGTCAGTACAGATACATTACTTGTAGGTCTAGACGTTGAGGGACTCTATACAAGTATCCCTCACGCCGTTGGTCTGAAAGCTGTAACTCATTTTCTTAAACAACGAGGTAACAACTACAACAAACACAATGAGTTTGTAATCCAACTATTGGATTTTGTACTCACTAAGAATTACTTTACATTTGACCAGAAATTCTACCACCAAATCCAGGGCACCGCTATGGGGACCACTTGTGCCCCCACCTATGCCAATCTATATCTAGGCTGGTGGGAGGAGACAGTGGTCTTCAGCAAAGCCCTGGAGGAGTACACAAGGTATGTAGAATGGTGGGGGCGCTATATTGACGACATCATCCTCTTATGGAAAGGCCCCACACTCCTCCTGAAACAATTCATTGATGTGTTGAATACAAATGACCACAATTTAAGACTCACCTCTGACATAAATGAAACCACTCTAAACTTCCTTGACCTGACTATCAGCAAACAGCAAGACGGTAAATTAATCACAACTATCTACAGGAAAAAACCAGCGACAAACAGTCTCCTAAGGGCTGACAGCCACCACCCAAAACATATCATCCAGAACATCCCAACGGGACATTTCCTAAGGTTGCGCAGGAATTCCTCAACCTTGGATGAATTCAGGAGACAAGCTGATGATATGACAGCCAGATTTACTAGCTGTGGTTACTCCAAAAACAATGTACGCAAGGCAAAAAAGAGGGCAATTGACACACCTCGAGCCCAGCTTCTAGTTGACAGGCAGCGTCCACAAACACAGACTGGCAAAACAATGCGGTACATTGGGACATTTAACAACCAGTGGCAGGATCTGAGAAAGATCTTCAGTAGACACTGGCACATCCTTACTAATGATGCTGATTTGAAACAGGTCCTTAGAGACTCACCAACAATGACCTGCAGAAGGGCGCGAAACCTAAAGGACAGACTAGTACATAGTCACTACAGGGAAACTAAACCAAAAACTTGGCTAGGAGACAGGATACCCACAGGGTCATACCCATGCGGCCGCTGCAAGGCCTGTCCATATATGAAAGCCACTAAAATCATTCCCAATCCATCCAGTAGTGCCTATGTCATTAAGAATCACATTAACTGTCTATCTGAAGGAGTCATATACCTTATTACGTACAGATGTGGCGTACGCTACGTAGGAAAGACCCATAGGGCCCTAAAAGTGAGGGTCCTAGAACATCTGGGGTCTATCAGAAATAGCAAAGACACCCCCGTCGCCCGTCACGTACTAAGTGAACATAACGGTGACCCCAAATTCCTCACCTTCTGTGGGATCGAACATATACCCTGGGGTCCCAGAAAAGGGAACTGGGATAGACGTCTGATGCAGCGTGAGTGTCAATGGATATTCACGCTGCAGACTCTACAACCAGGAGGCCTCAATGAGGGGTATATTTACTCAGCATTCTTATAGGGACCTATCTCCATCTGCCCCATTGATAGGTCATTGCGAGGATGGCAGTACGAGGGATACAATTAAGATGATTCATAGTGTGGTGTATACTAGGGTTTTAATAATATTATAAAAAAACCCGCGTGACCGTATTGACTAATATAGGCGGTCTCAGTGATAGAATTACATTCCTACATTACTGAGGAAATATAGGTATATACCATTATGACAACAATACAACTGTAGACTATGGGGGAGGATAGATGCAAGATAACCATTAACATCAGAGGATACGGACGGAGTCATAGCTAAATAGAGTCTTAAACTCAGTACGTCCGTATTGACTTTAGAGGCGGACTTTAGTTAAGGCTATTACTCCTACACTACTGATATTATCAATGGGTTCCCAGTATAAACACCTTTAAGTTCATACTCACACGTGACTGCTATGCAGAATTATGATTATCTATATACCTAGCAGACATGCAGCTTACAGCAATGCATAAATCATCTTTATTAGTATCTGCCAACCTCCTGACCATCAATTCCCAGTATATTTGTTCACTGCAGCATTCACACAATACATGCCGTGTTGATCATGTAAAATCATTCCCGCTCTTTATGAGAACATGAATACAAATAGGTGGACAACCAATCTATACACTCCGTCACGGAGACTAGACACACCAGTCCTCCTATAAACATTTTCTCTGGATTGGCTGAAAAGTGCCACACGCCCCCAACCATCCAGTACTTAAGGGAGGGAGGAGATTAGAGAAGTCACTCCCATAACCCTGACGAAGCGCCTACGAGCGTGAAACGTACGTCGGTACGTGATGACGCACTTCCGGTGACGTCATCCGGAAACACAGAGAACCGGGAAGCGAGCTAACAGTCTGGAGAGACTATCAGGTCGTATACTCACATGAGGGAGCTGATTATTGTGCAATATCCACTCGTGTACTGACTTAGACATTTGCTAATGGCCAAACGAGTCCCTAGTACTCAGACCCGCTTACTTTAAGGGAAGGCGGCGTCACGTCATACACAGCGACGCCCTGCCTGGAACCCTAGGGACCAAGCGGTGCGCTTTAAGTTAGCATCATTAAATTGTCACCAATACGGTACTCTTTACATCTGACTTATGAACGTAGAGTGTCAGGCACTTGGAGGTACTAGCACTACTTCGTCTGCATACCATATATGGTGACGTCACCTAAGGACTATATACCCTTGTATAACACTGACATAGGGACCACGCCATACTGCAGCAACTTCCTCTTCATGGACTCCCATCATACTACATAGGCTACTTGTTGGGCTTATAACTAATAGAGGATTATTGTGGGGAGTCTTCAAGGAGTATAGACATTTACATACGGTCCAGAAGTTATTTGGAGTCTCTCTTGCTCGGCAAATATTATTAGCACTTATTCCCCACCCTCTCTGTGTTTCCTGGAGCACACATCGTGGTGTTTTAGAACAATAAGGTTTTTGTATATAGTTTAATAAATGTGATTTTATAAATTGTTTATGTAAGGCTATGGAGGTAACTCCAAGGATTGAATTTTTCCTAGCCTAGCGTTTCTGGTTTAGCGAGTGCAAATAGGAATCTTTTAGGCCACTGCTGTGACCTTTCACCGTATTCTAGTATATTACCCTTCCTGTATGCACCCTATTTCTTTAGTACCAGCAAATATTTATAGTAGGACACTCAAGGTGAGCGGTAGCCAATTTCCTACCTTGTTATATATCCCTGCTTCAGCACAGGTGGCTCAATCAGCGGCTCAGTCTTTGACTGAGCCTCTGATTGAGCTACCTGTGCTGAAGTTGGGATATCCTGAAAACCTGACCTGTTGGGGGTGTCTTGAGGACTTTTAGTTGAGCCCCCCCTGGGTTAGACCTGTGTAAATATTCAGTGGGTTCATTGGAATTCACCTCCCAATGAGATTTATTAAATAGAGCAAAGATTCATAGAGATCAAGAGGAAAGAAATATTTACGATATTGAAGCTTTAGCATATGGATTACAGATGATAACCAAATTCTCTTTTTGGGAAATCCCGGAGCACCCACAAAATATATATGTATATAAGTGTCAAAAAGGAGAGCTATTGAGCGTGGCAAATGTACACAACAAGCAACAGAGCAGCCCAATGCTACATCCAATATGACAAAAATACACAGTAAAATACTTATTATTCTCTGAAAAAGGGTAATTTAGTTTAACCCTTTGGCCAAAGCATTGTAAGCCTGCGAGCCACGACAAGGCAGGACCCTGTTCACAGGTCCTAATACTACCAGATAAAATACTAATAGACCTCTATTAGGATTAAAATTCTCATGTACCTGTATTAGGAGGGAGAAAGACCACAGTGGGTCTATATCCAGTAAAATGAAAGGAACCTGCTGACTTGGGAAGTGGGGAGGGGCGGGCTTAAACCCTGGGAAGGAGGAGCCACTAACCTCCAACAGCTGAGACCAGCTGAGAATAAGTTAACAAACAACACACAGAACCCCAGCAAGCTCTTTTTGGGCTTCTCTGTCGCTTGTTGTATACATTTGCCACGCGCAATAGCTCTCTTTTTTTACACTTATATACATATATATTTTGTGGGGGCTTAGGGGTCCCCAAAAAGAACTTGCTGGGGTTCTGTGTGTTTGTTAACGTATTTTCAGCTGTCTCAGCTGTTGGAGGTTAGTGGCTCCTCCTTCCCATGTTTTAGATATAGATCCAATGTTGGTCTTTCTCCCTCCTAATAGAGGTAAATGAGAATTTAAATCCTAATAGGAGGTATATTAGTTTTATTGGTAGTGTTAGGACTTGCGAAACAGGTGTCTGCCTGTCGGGGTCGCAGGTACAACGTTTGGCCAAAGGGTTAAACTAAATGACCTTTTTCAAGAGAATATATAAGTATTTTACTGTGTGTTTTTGTCAGATTGAAGCCCAATGCTACATCCTATGTCGCTTGTTGATAACCAAATTGTCTCAAGTTTTAAATGGCCATAGAGGAAGAATAAGCTGGGCCAGGAATAGTTTTCACTTTCAGGTTGCATAAAAGGAAGCATTTTGAAAGCTGTAAACCAAGTTGGTATAAACTAGCGGTTTTATTGAGAGGTAAGAGACTAAATAAAATGTTTTTAGAGCCCCTACTGAAAGCAAAGTATCTGCAGTTAGATCCTTTATTGAGCAACAAAACTATGAACAGACACTGCTCGGAATGTTTATTTCATTTAATTAGCACACGTCTTTTCCACGGAGCAGCAGTGCCACTCCCAATGAGGCCACGGAATCTCGAATTCTGCAGGTCCTAGCATTAGAGCAGCATTAATGCCAAGGAAGTCGGGTATCCATCAGTCGCCATTTCAGTGCTAGAAATAGCACCATGAAAGAGCAATATTTTGAGGCCATGGTAAAGGATTTCTAGCTTTTTTCCCCCCTTCTAAGCTTGTCAAATGCTTATTTTGGGCTCGATGATTTAGAGAAAATCTGTATTTGATTTCAGCTTGTTCTGCAATATTAGAAGTGACTCTAACGTTCCAGACAAGTAGGTTAAATCAGCTGATGCTGTAATTGAATAATTATCCTTATCAAGTTAACGCCTTTAACCTATTCAGGTCTGTTAACATTACAGCAACCAAGAGGTACCGTGACCATATTTGTCACGGCAAAAACCGGGATAAATGTCACGCATGCGCAGTCGGCGCGAAGAGCACTTGCCGGCTGCTCGTACACATGCGCAATCGCCACTTGCCAACTGTGTATGCGTCGTTAACGACGTCTGCCGGTCGCTCATGTGCGATCGTAACTTACCGGTCACGCATGCGCCCGAGCAGCCGGGAAATGCCGATCGTGCATACGCAAAAGCAGCCGGCAAGTGCGTCTATTAACTTTTTGAAGAGATTAAACGCATTTTCAGGCGGATTTTGCTACATTTGTGTTAATTACATCTTTGTCTAGTAATTGGGACTGAGAACTCCTGAGGGTTAAGACCTTAAATTATTCATGGTGGTACCAGCGTAGTTGACGGGTAGTGATTGTTTTTGGGGTGATTCTGAGGGGAGTCAGCTGGAAAGCCGGTTGTTTTAACCCCATTTACTTGCAAAAGTCATGTGCACACTGGTGTGGCGTTTGTGACAATCCTGATGTAGGAGATGAGAGGAATTGACGACGTGGACCACAGGCATGCCCTAATATCCACTGACCCCGGCATTTGGAAAATGCAAAGATCCATGCATCCACACCTGGCATTAAGATCTTCAAGAGTGGTTGTATTGAACTGACACTCTTCCAAAGTGTGTGTGTGGGTGTTGTGTGTGTGGGTGTGTGTGGTGTGTTGTGTGTGTGTGTGTGTGTGTGTGTGTGTGTGTGTGTGTGTGTGTGTGTGTGTGTGTCCCACACATTGTTTTCTTTATCCTTATGTCCTGCTTCATGAGACTCAATTTGCATAGATCCTGTACAAAGCGAGTCTAGAGTTGCCAGATGGCTTCTCCAAAAATATTGGACACGATGGTGAAAAGTGTGGCACGCTCGAGAGACACACACACACACACACACACACACACACACACACACACACACAACACACACACACACACACACACACACACACACACACACACACACACACACCTCTCACCGCTCCATGCTGTTTCCTGCTCTCCTTGGCCTCACCCCCAGGCTCCTGACACCTCCTCCTGATTGGCTGCTGCTGGGTAATGCAGCCAATCAGGATGGAGGAAGCTGCCTCGCTACCTGGCCACCTTGCAACAGCCCTGCTCCCGCGACTGAATTAGTAATGCTATATGATGTCTATGGCGGAAGGATGAACAACCATCTCGGAAACTTATCTTGTGTTTTTGGCCGTAAGATTCCAGTACCTTTTCTTTAACTCTTTTGAGTATTTTTGCGCATTGGGGTGACCAAAGGAAAGATGGATTAATGGGACATAAATAAAAATAGTATATGTAATGTAACCAGAAAAAATATTTTTTCACCGGACTGTACCAGCTCCATAAAATTCTTGTCTCCGGGTGGAAAGTAAGCGGGAGTTTTTGTCCTTATTCAGAATACACTGAGTGCCCCACCCAGGAACCAGATTAAGGGGTTCAATCTAAACTATATAGTATCTCATTATATATATATATATATTTTGTAGACTTAAGTATTTTACTTAATCTATTTTGGGAGCCTGCCACACATTGCTTTATGTTTTCCTGATAAAAAACAGACCTCCAAAAGTAATTTTTGGACAAATACATAAGAATAAGCACTCGACATACCCAGATTTTTTTGATTTTTTTTTTTTTAGTAAACCTCAAACCACCGAGGCTTAAATAAAAAAAAATAAAGAATTCTTCTGTAACCGGAATTACATGTCTACATTTTTTGGTGAAAAAAAGCAGGCACGTCAAGTACTGTATGACCATTTTATAATTTTGTCATGAAGTCTGTAAATCCAATACTGATTCTAACGTTATCTAGTTGTGATAGCAACTTTAACTCACTAAGGCAGGGCATCTCAACGCCAGTCCTAAAGCCCCCCCAACAGGTCAGGTTTTAAGGATATCCCAGCTTCAGCACAGGTGGCTCAATCAGTGGCTCAGTCGAAGTCTGAGCCACTGATTGAGCAACCTATGCTGAAGCAGGGACAGATTGAGCCACTTGTGCTGAAGCTGTGATATCCTGAAAACCTGACCTGTTGGGGGGGCTTGGGGACTGGACTTGCGAACCCCTGCACTAATGGAAGTGTCAGAATACTATTTCCTGATGGAGAAGCAGAAGTTTAGGACAATCACAGTAGGAAGCAATTAAGCTGCAGCAACAAGGCGATGGACCAGCAGTCTTGTCAAACATAACAGATTTTAATTTGAGATTCGGAGCGTATAGGGGCTTTTAAAACCCAGAGACTTGCCATGATTTCCTAACCTCTGTATCCGAGCACGCTAACAGACGGGAATATTATGGGCAATAAGCTTTAGGGGCAAACACCGAAAATTAGGTCTTCACCACTAGATTATATCAATGCAGAATGTATACGTTATTAAAAAAAAAAAATTAATGGCAGAAGACATGAGCTAATGGGAATCACACCCAGAGATCAGAGGGTCGTGCTACACCTCAGTGTCACTCGAAGGCCGCGTCCATAGTAGGGCAGACCGCGCTCCTCCGCGCTGACGCTGAGGCTCACCTGCTCAATCAGGAGCGATTTCATGGACTAGCAGGCGAGTCAGCGTGCGCGATCGGGAGGCGGTACTATGACGTCACGGGGTCAACATCGGTCGAAGCGCGGGCGTCAGCATCACGGCGCTGACGTCAACGTCACGCTGCTTCACCCTGAGTGTATGTTGGCAGCCACATGACGTCCTCAGCACGGTCTGAAAACATTTTCTCTAGTCGGATGAAAATTCCTGCGCCTGCGGACGCTCGCGGAAGCCCCCTCTCAAGACATCCTCATTGAGGATGACAGGGCTCATCTCGGAGCGTCCGCACTCCTCAGCGCTGTCGGTCCTTCTATGGACGTAGCCTAAGGCCACGTCCATAGTCAGGGCAACGGGTCGAGCGCCAAAAACAAAAAGCTGTGAGTCAATGGGGACAGCCATGGAGCGCGCTTCAGCCAATGAGGACGAACCACTCACATGAAGTCACGGGCACGCCTCTGACTCACCTCCCTGTCACGTCTCTTCCCCCAGATCCCACAGGCCAGCGATCGCCTCTGCAGCAGGCGCGCGTACGCCTACTATGTGCAGGGCCTAAGTCAGAACTGTTCAGTCTCATGGAAGATAAGAGGCGAGCCCCAGAAAAGATCATTATTGCAGACTTGGCCATAGGCTGTGTGCTTGTGATACTTTGCTTTAGTATTCTGCAGCTGTTGTACCTCATAAGGGGGGTACAATGTATCCCCTCCAGCCGGAAATGCAGAATGAAATCACTTTCCAAAAGTGCCTTACAATCAAAGTATCAATATGTATTATCATCAGTGGACTTCTGTAGTTCTCTCACTAAGCGCGTCTCTCCTCCAGCTTTTTGTCTCTCATCACCACTTGTTCTCTCATATCCCTGGGAGTTACCAAACAAGCACTCAGTCTCACACTTTGTCCCTGTGACCGGCAGATTTATTACCAGTCCGTTTCCTTTGGTAACCTCAGACCCTTGAGGTCTTGCCAATGGGCGGCCGTCCTGTGGATCTGTTAACGGTCGGAGCTGGTATGAGAAAACAGGAAATGATTTTTAGCTGAAGGCCTTTGAACAAAATTCCTACTGATACCAGCTTCTATTTTTACGTTCCTTTGTTTAGATGCAGACAACCTTAAAGGCAAGAAAGCCTGTTAGTTCAGATAAACAAATGGCAAAATACAAATCCTACACATTGCATGCTCCCTATAATTTGGGGTCAAATAAATAAGCTGGCATCCAAATGTACTGAATACAGGTCTGTCTCTTCTCTCAATTCAGTTATTATATTTCCACGTAAAATCATGTTAAATGATTAAACAAATATAATAGCAGACCCCCTAATACTGAGCACATGAAAGTACTGTACGTTCACTTTACTTCCTCTGTCAATGTGGGATATAGGAGCTTACATGTGAGGACCTTGTATGAAGACATTGTAACACCTGCAATTTATTACATGCAAAGATGATTTACCAATAAAAGCCCCTTGTGTATAGTTATGTATGCACGCTGCCTCCTGGTGGATGTAGGGAGTTAATCTACTCTGCATACCACAGAGACAAGAATATGATGGACATGCTCTCAGGCCAGTGACTGTGAAGCTAGGAACATCATTGGGTGTTGGGAAAGGATGATGTCGCAGGAGGAGGGACACGGAGAGATACAGGGAGAGATGAGCACCTGAGAGGGTGGAGCTGGGAGGCGTCTCTACCCCTTGACGAGTGCAGGAGAGAGAGTAGTGTGGTAGCAGCGCCATTGCATCCCATCTCGGCAGACCGGAGGGGTGTAATCCAGGATTGAAGCATCCCTACCTAGCCAGTGAGGGTCTGGGTCCATGAGTAGAACGTAAGGAGAAGCATCCAGGGAATCGCCCTGCTTCCCTGCAGTATCCGTTGCATATACACACACACCATCCGTACCTGTGCGTAGTAACAGGCCTGCATCTATAAATCCCGTATCACACGCTCATTTCTCCTCCTCACTTTTTGAGCTTTACACGTTTCTGCCCCTCCTTACATCTCAGCCCCAATTTCTCGCTATGCACCATCCCGACTCTTGCGTTCTACTCAAGGCTGTCTTCTCTCTATCCCTTTTGTATCTAAAGCCCTCTCCCGCCTTAAACCTTTCTCACTGACTGCCCCACACCTCTGGAATGCCCTTCCCCTCAATACCCTCTCTATCCACCTTTAAGACCCATCGTAAAACATCGTAAAACACACCGGATGATCCGTGGCTAATACTTTACACCTCATACATAAACCTTGGCCCCTTGCAGACCCGCTTACCAGAACACCTTCCTACTGTATCAGTATGTCCCTCCTAACAATTAGATTGTAAGCTTTTCAGGGCAGGGACTACTTTTCCTAAATGTTACTTTTATGTCTGAGGAACCAGAAGGGAAGGGCTCAATGTCTGTACCCTGATAGGCTACACACAGACCATGAGTCACCACCACCACTCTGTCACTCAGAGAGTAGCATGGGGGGGAGGGGGTCAATTGCCCACAGGACTGCCTGTCACAGTCTAGACTGCTAAGGACTTATGTGACAGAGGGGAAAGAGAGGCAGAGCAGACTACCATGTTATACACTACTGCTTAACATAACAAGGTACATACATACACACACACATACATACATACATACATACATACATACACACACACATACATACATACATACACACATACATACATACATACATACATACTGTACATACATACATACATACATACACACACACATACATACATACATACATACATACATACACACACACATACATACATACACACACACACACACACACATACATACATACTGTACATACATACATACATACATACTGTACATACATACTGTACATACATACTGTACATACACACATACATACACACACATACATACATACATACTGTACATACATACATACATACTGTACATACATACTGTACATACACACATACATACATACACACACATACATACATACATACATACTGTACATACATACATACATACATACATACATACATACATACATACATACTGTACATACACACATACATACATACATACATACACACACACACACATACATACTGTACATACACACACACATACATACATACACACACATACATACATACATACTGTACATGCTTACAACCCTCCGAATAAAGTCAGCGAGCTGCAATGCCGTGACGGCACTGGGACTGATTAATGACATCGTGGGGGCACTAGCACAGCGATAGATATATATATAATCAGGCGCCGATGTATATACATTATCCCCGGTGTTGCCTTGGTATTGTCTGACCTCAGGCAGGGTCATTGCTGGCTGACCAGTCTCATTCATATCCAGGGGAGGTGGACTCAGGCCCCCACCCCCAGGAGTTGCATATTTAGGGAAATAAAAAGCGGTTACACTTGTATTTCTGGATTTCATTTTTTTATAGTAATATATACAGAAAATAGAAATAACGAGAACTGCAAATCATTCATCAAATCAGACATTGATTTATAAGCTGGTAAGAAAAAAGCTTTCTGGCGGAAACCTTTTTTCTTACCTGTTTGAATATTGGGCTGGAGCACGCTCGTCAGCGTTCGGGATCCGCGTGACTTTTAGTCGCCATCTGAGGAGTTGTCTCGTCGTGTCAAGACTGTGAGTACTCGCTCTCTTCTCTTTGTTCATGTGGGTACGAGACACCAGGAGAAGTGAAGGCAGTGACGGAGAGCAGCGGGGGTTAGCCGTGAGTGAGTTACCTACGGGGGCCGCGGTTTCCTGCTGTTCTCTCCCTATCACTACAGATGCCCCATCCTGATGGTTAGTCTCTTATACCCACGGATTTTATGCCTTACAGCTTATCATATATATGTGACTGTGGATCAGGAGCGCTATTCATTAACTATAGTGGGCTATTTATACTAGGTATTGTGGACGGTGTGTACCATTGGAGCATCGGTTTGGGGGTTTATTCTCCTATTTTTTCTGTTGATTTATAAGCTGCTGCAAGGTTCCGAGCTTCATCCAATGGGAGGCCAGCGGTGGAGTTCTCCTCAGCCCTCACACCCAGGCAGCAATAAGTACAATAGGTACACCAAGTTAAAATAGGTACAGGACATAAGATACAGGTACAGATGGAGGGTATGTATGGAACACGTATGGTGCTTAACTGAATCTGATACACAGGTTTGTTGCTTCTATTTCTTTCAAAAAAACTTGCCACGGTGAACAAGACAGCATAGAGTGGGACATGTTTGATTCCCACTCAGTATACAGATAAAAGCATCCTAGGCAGTCAGATTCTTGCCTAACCTGTGCCCTCCTTGCCATGGGAATGTTAAGGTGAATAATGTCACGACCTCCCACACCATGCAGAGGAATCCACAGAAGGAGTGCGAGACTTAACAAGTGACATCGTCAATTCTGACTGCGAGTTAACGAACGGAACGCGCATGAATGGGAGAAAGCACTTTAACGGTGACATCTCTGGCTGTGAAGAGTGGGTGAGCCACCTGTGCTGAAGCTGGGGGATAATGTCGCTCAGGGTTAAAGCATGAAGTCCCTGTCTCCTCTTGTGGGAAATAATAATGGCGGCTACCTGCAACATGAACATCATAGTGTTCCTTTTCTCACGCTTCATCCTGAACATGTCGGCGACAAAAAAGTGAAATATTTCCTACATCAGAAGGCTTTAAAACAGTAAAACATTTACAGCAGCAAAAAAAATAAAATGTATTTGACTGTTATTTATCTGTGGCTGTCTTTAACGGTAGAAGCCATTGTAAACGCTGTTGTTAAACTCTGGAGATTATTTAAAAAAATATATATATATATATCTTGGGAGTTTAAAATGGACTTTGTCCTACTGGACAGGTTTCTGACACAAAGGGGAAAACACAGCAAAAATAAAAGTTTTAGGGGGGAAAAAAGAAAATGAAAACAGCTGATAATATCCAAATATGATACTTCTTCCATTTCATTTTTTTAAAGAGATATTTCTGCTGCACTAAAAAGAATAAATTGTGAAGAACCTGTCAGCATACGTTAGAAACAAAGCAAAGTGCACCTTAATAAGACTTGTACACCAAGACCGGCACAAACTATAACCGTCATTACCAATTCACACAAGAATGGCACGAAGCCCGGGGACTTTACTCAGGGATTGTGTCTCCCTGGAAACTTACTTCTGTTGCCTAATTAGTATGTTTGTCTCATACTCCGGGAGCAAATCACAGGGCGCTGGGCAGGGGAACTCACTTCCACACTCATTTGAATGCAGCTGGAGCCAAGTGGGCGTAATATTGGTGACGGTTCTGTAACTTTGGAGGATTCGGGCCGGGCATGCTGGTGTGAGGCCCTTTTTTGGAATAAAGGAGTCAGGGGATCTTCTTGTATTTAAGCAGAACAGCTCTTCCTTGAACACAGCAACAATGATAACTTCCCCCGACAACAGGTCCCGGGTTCCCGCTTACAGGGGCGTAACACTTGTGTTGGAATGGGCTCCCCAGAGAGGACAGAAGACTGACCATGGATACACGTGGTAACCATAGATACAGGGGGTTACCATAGATGCAGGTGGTTACCATGGAATGGAAGCAGGTGGTGACCATAGATACAGGTGGTTACCATGGATGCAGGTGGTTACCATGGATGTAGGTGGTTACCATGGAATGGATGCAGGTAGTTACCATGTAATGGATGCAGGTGGTTACCATGGATGCAGGTGGTTACCATGGAATGGATGCAGGTAGTTACCATGTAATGGATGCAGGTGGTTACCGTAGATGCAGATGGTGACCATAGATACAGGTGGTTACCATAGATGCAGGTGGTTACCATAGATGCAGCTGGTTACCATAGATGCAGGTGGTTACCATAGATGCAGGTGGTTACCATAGATGCAGGTAGTGACCATGGATGCATTTGGTTACCGTAGATGCAGATGGTGACCATGGAGGCACGTGGTGACCATAGATACAGGTGGTTACCATGGATACAGGTGGTGACCATAGATGCAGATGGTGACCATGGAGGCAGGTGGTGACCATAGATGCAGATGGTGACTATGGATGCAGATGGTGACCATGGATGCAGATGGTGACCATGGATGCAGGTGGTGACCATAGATACAGGTGGTGACCATGGATGCAGGTGGTGACCGCCTAAAGACCACCCCCTACCTAGAACTCAGCAGACATTTCTATGGGGCGGGGCTATAATTAGTGCATTCCCTTCGGAGTGGGGGCCACATCATTATTGTCAATACTGGATTGGAACCAGGGGTTCTCGGGAGCAGAACCCCACTATTTTCAGCCCTGGGAAGCCCCTGGCTTCCAAGATACTTACTGAGGAAGTGACAGATATTCCTCCCTGGTTTTTAAAGGGGATTTAAATTACCATCCAATAGGAAGACACTATCTGTGATGTTGCAGCCTCCTATTGGCCGGAGATTTGTCAGTCATTTTGTTTCCCCATAGGGAGATTCAAAGCCGGTAACTTCACCGGTAAATATCCCAATAACTGGAGGGTCCCTGGAGCAGAAAATAATGGCGTTTTTCTCAGGGCGATCCCTGATCCCCGATCCCCGATCCCAGATCCCCCTCCACTCTTGTAAAAAAAAAAAAGTGGGTTAAAAAAAACGGAGTCGGAGGAATGCAGCTTTGAAGATGAGCTTTTTAGAGCAACGCTATCTTCCTCATACAGTTTTGCACAATTTGAACTGGATTGTTATGGCTACAAGAGCCTCTCGAGAAGAATGCAGCACTGTACCTCTAAACCTAGTCAGGCCTCTGGTTTTAAATATCTTACCGTACAAATAGTATTAGAAAATGGTTTATCAACCAACAAAGCTTTTATTAACCACGGCTTCTATTCAATATGCTGGGAAGCTCTTTTAACCATTCAAATGAATGGGAATAACCACTTCTAAAGCAGAGGTGTGCAAACTTTTCCCTCTGCTCCCCCCTGCCTACTCTCACACCCTCCTCGCGCCCCACTCCTTACCATGTCTCCGGCGTCAAATGACGCCGCGGGGTCATGTGACCCCAGGGCGTCATTTGATGACACGTTGCCATGGTGGCGCGTTGCCATGGTGACGCATCGCCGGAGACAAGGTAAGAGAAGTTACAGAAGCCTCGCGTGATCCCCCGGCATTTAAATGCCTTGGGGAAGAGCGCTGGGGCCACTGTCAGCGCCACGCCACCCCTAGAAAATCTCTCACCCCCCAGTTTGCGCGCCCATGTTCTAAAGCATGGGGAAGACCGCTTTACAGCTGATTGAACAGGGGACTATGTTTCCTATCCAATATACTGAGAATTTTCTTCTCCGTGTCAGGGAAACTCTGAGACCCATTCATTCATCGAACCTCACATTTCCAGTACCGCCCCAGTGCTCCAACTGGCTCACCGTAATCCCATTCTGGATGGCAGCTGTACGCCTTAAACCCAACATGTCAAAGACTCAACTGCTCTTAATCCCACCCAGATCAAACCCCATTGTGCCTTTTCTTTCACAGCTAGTAACACTATAATCCATCCAGTTTCCAAGTCTATTGTTTAGGTGTCTTATTTGACTTTTCCTTTTTGTTCTCTCCCCACCTTAATACTACATGTTGTTTCTTTCTCCATAACATTGGCAAAATCTGACCTTTCTTCTGTTTCTCTACTACTAAAATGTTAATGCCTGGCCTCATGCTCCCCCCACCCCGGGGTACGGAGACCTTCTCCTTTCTGGCCTCCTTGCCTCGCAGCTTTCCGACCCTTAAATCTATTTAAAATGCTGCAGTGAGAAGAACCCCACTCTCTCAACCAGTCTCTGCTTCTCTCCTCCTGAAAACGCTCTGCTGGCTCCCTGATATACTCTGGATTCACGGCAAAATTCTCCCTTTAATCTCTCGCTATACTCCAACTCGCTCTGCGCTCTAGCCAGGCCTGTCTTCTCTCTGCCCCTCATGTCACTGCAGCTCTCCCATGCCTGCGGTACCCCTCATGCTGGAACTCTCTCTATCTCAATGCCCCCCAAGCACCTTCTCTCTCTAAGGGCTGTTCTATAGAGGACGCGCTTGCTGTGCCGTGCGCACGCGCGGCACTTATAGTTGGCTAAGGTTAGTCAGCCTTTCTATAATGGTGCCACACGCGCGTGCACGGAAGTGAGCGTGGAACTGGCCGACAGGGGGAAGATGAGGAAAAGAAAGAATTTGCGCCGCTACCGCTGCTGAAATGTATGTATGTAAGTGTGTGTGTATGTATGTATGTATGTATGTAAGTGTGTGTGTGTATGTATGTATGTATGTAAGTGTGTGTGTGTATGTATGTGTGTGTGTATGTATGTATGTATGTATGTATGTATGTGTGTGTGTATATGTATGTATGTATGTGTGTGTGTATATGTATGTATGTATGTATGTAAGTGTGTGTGTGTATGTATGTGTGTGTGTGTATGTATGTATGTATGTATGTATGTATGGTGTGTGATGTTATGTACTTGTGTGTCTGTATGTTGTGGTGGTGTGTATGTATGTATGTATGTAATTGTGTGTGTGTAGTCGTGATGTGTGTGTGTAAGTGATGTGAGTAGTATGTATGTGTGTGTGTGTGTGTGTAGTGTGTGGGTGGTGTGGATTTGTGTCTTCTGTCTGTGTCCTTAGTCTTCTGTCTGTCTCGTATGTGGTGGTGTACTGTGTGGTGATGTGTGTGTACTGTATGTATATGTGTGGATGTCCAGTGTGTGGTATGTAATGTCTGTCATTGCTGTGTGTCTGTCCGTGTGATTTCTGTCTGTCTCTGTAATACGTCTGTGTGTGTGATGTCTGTATGTCTGGTTCAGTGTCTGTGTGTCTTTTGGGTCGTGGTGATTGGTGTGTCTGTCTGTCTGTGTGTGTCTGTACGTGGTGTCTGTCTCTATGTTTTGTGTGGTGTGTTGTGTGTGTGTGTGTTTAAGTGCTGTATGTTGTCTTGTGTGTCACTGTGTGTGGTTCATGTCTGTATGTGTGTGGTGTGTAATCACTGTGTATGTATGTCTGTCATGTAAGTGTCTGTAGAGTATGTCTGTTTTAATGTGTGTGTGTTCTGTCATCGCTGAGTTGTCGTGGTAGTGTGGTGTCTGTCCGCGTGTGTGTGTGTGTGTGTGTGTGTGTGTGGATGTGTGTGTGTGTGTGTGTGTGTGTGTGTGTGTGTGTTGTGTGTGTGTGTGTGTGGTGTAGATGGGTCTGTGTGTCTGTCTGTCTGTCTGCTCTGTCGTGTCTGTTTCGTCTGTCAGTGGTGTGGGGGGTGTATGTCTGTATGTGTGTGTGTAGTCCGTGGTGTGTGTATCTGTTATGATATGGGTGTGTGTCTGTGTGTGATGTGAGGCTGTGTTTGTGTGAGTGGTGTGTGTTGTGTGTGTGTTGTCTCTGTTTTGTGTAGCTAGTCCGCTCTCTGTGTGTATGTCTGATCTGTCTGTGTGTGGTGTCTGTGCTGTCAACATGTATGTTAATGGGTGTGATGTATGTATGTTTATGTATGTATGTAGTGTATGTGTGTATGTTTGTATGTAATGTCATGTTGTGCTGGTGTGTATGTAAGGGTGTGTATGTATGTGTGTGTGTGCGTCATATGTCGTGTCATTGTGTTCTTACGTGTTTTTATGTCTGGTATGATTCTGTACAGTGTGTGGCTGGTCTGTCTGTATGTCTGTCTGTATGTCTGTCTGTATGTGTGTGGGTGTGTCTGTATTGTGTGTGGTCTGTCAAGATGTGTGTCATGTTCAGTGTGTGTTACTGTCTTGTGTGTATGACGTGTGTAGTGTGGTGTGTGGTGTGTATTGTGTGTGTGTGTGTTTGTGTGTGTGTGTGTGTGTGCTGTGGTGTGTGTGTGTGTCTACGTGTGTAGTCTGTCTGGCTCTGGCGTTGTGTCTGTCTGTCTGTCTGTGGTGTGATACTTCTGTCTGTCTGTCACTGTGCTTGTATAGTCTGTATGGATTTCATGTATGTCAGTGGATGTGTGTCTATGTTTCTGTCTGTGTGTGTCGTGTTTGTCTGATTCTGTCATGTCGGTCTGTCTGTTGCGTGTCTTCCGGGTGTGTATGATCTGTGTGTGTGTGTCTGTATGTCTGTCATTCTGTGGGTTGTCAGTCGTGTGTGTCGAGTATTTCTGTCTCTGTAGTGGTGTATGTCTCTCTGTCTGTCTGTCCTGTTGTTGTTGTCCTGTCTGTGGTTTGTATTGTGTCTCTGTAAGGTGTGTGTTCCTGTCCAGTGTGATTCTGTCCGTGTGTTCGGTCTGTACCTGGGTGTGTCTGTCCGTTGTGTGTTGTTTTGTGTGTCTGTGTTCTGTTTGTGTTCGTGGTGGTGTGGTGTAGTGTGTAAGCGTGTGTGTGTGTGTGTGTGTGTGTGTGTGTGTGTGTGTGTGTGTGTTTGCAAAATGTTAATAAATATTTTATTAACCAATGTGTCTTTTATTAATAATAAAAAATAATAAATTACACATATACACACACACGCACACGCACACGCACACGCACACACACACACACACACACACACACACACACACACACACACACACACACACATACAACCTGTTGCTCCCGGCAGCACAGACCACCATACACACAAACAGAGTGCGTCACGTGCACGCACGTTCGCACAGGCCGCACACACTATATTACGGGCCTAACAAGGCACATCTGAAAACTCACCTGTTCTATTAAGCCTTTAAAACGCATTGGGGTGACTACAGGTCAGGTTCTCAGGATATCCCAGCTTCAGCACAGGTGGCTCAATCAGTCCCTGCTTCAGCACGGGTGGCTCAATCAAAGGCTCAATCTTCGACGGATAGGGGGTCTTGAGGCCTGGAGTTGAGCACCCCTGCACTAACCAATGCGCTCAGATGCACGCCCACTGTTTCTGTTGGTCTTCCCACGTGCCGATTAGATTGTAAGCTCTTCGGGGCAGAGACACCTGTCTCCCAATGCTAAGAGATAATGGGGAAGGGCAGGGATGCAGACCTGCCAGAGGCATGTGAATGTGTCCACACGTGGTAGTTTTATTTGCTGTATTAAACATTGTAATGTGCCACAGATAGCAAACGTTAAGTACTTTCAAAAGCTGATGTTATCACAGCAAGATGACCACTGACCACTGATACACAGCGTGGCGTTTACACAATGGAGGTCAAGTATTGGGGTCTGGATTCAGAACGGAGGCAAAAATACTGCTCAGCAGTTAACACCGAACAAGATTTTAATGGGGTGCTTTCCCTTGATAAACCTTGTTTTGACCCCAATTTGGCAGGTGGGCCCAAGTTGGTGTGTCCTGGCACATACATTGATTAACTTAGATCTGCTGGAGACACTGACTTATATAGCTTGGACCACATAGACCTGCACCTGTACTTAGCTGCGCAATCTATTTTACAGTCGCACTTTATTGGTGTCAGGATCTTAGCAACAACAAATAATGGCCACGACTCCAATGCTAGACTATTACTAAAGATCTAACATATAAGGTTATCTAAACATTTGGTGTCTATTGTGTGTACCTGTACTAAATCCTTTTCCACTATATCATATATTCCTTTCAATAAAATGTTCAACAACTAATACGTCAACACAAACATCAACTTTGTAGCGCCACGACCTCTGGTGTGAGTATAAAAATATAATATTAATTAGTGTGACAGCAGTGAAGTAATCTTCACATACATCAAAAATGAGATCAAGTTAAAAGCATGCATGGTTATGCATGTTCCACATCGGAAAAAAAAAAAAAGGCAAATCAGGCAACAGCACACAGCATTCAGGCAGATCGCAGATGCAGGTCTCCTCTTCTCACCAGTGAGCCGATCTTGAACCAAGTTCGATCTGTTTTTTATGTGGTGAATCTTCCTTTAATCCATCAGATTTTGCACTGAAACTTCCAATCCTTACCCCTCTTTAAGAAGGTAAACGAGTGAGGGGGGGGCGAAAGCCTAGGAGGATATTTGAATGAAGGGGAGAGTCCGGCTAGAGGTCGATTAGATTCGCTGATCTCTATTTATTCTTTTCCGGTGGGAACGCGACTCACGGCAGACCTCTGATGAGGTCCACCAAATTTCTCGTCGAAAAAAACTCTTTCACTCACCTCATCACAGCATTCACCGGAAGAGGCGTTTGAAGTGATCCGCAAGGGTTTTCACTCGGAGTGAAGCCAATGTCCAATAAAAAATCACTTGGCCTGGTCAAACGCTGCCTAAAAAAAGAAAAGGAAGTCCGTAGTCCTACTCTTTTTTCTCATCGAGTTAACTCCATTTCACAGTGCCTGAGGGGGGAGATTCCTCCTCCTGTTCCTATCTGTCAGGTGAGCTTTCCCTCTTGAGAGAGAGACCTGCCTCTTCGATCTGCCTTGACGCTGTGTGCTGTGGCTGGATGTGCCGATGTGGTAACATGTCATAACATGCCATGCTTTAATGATCTATGCATGAAGAATTGGTGTAGCTTGGGTAGAAATGTCAAAGTTATTCATTTTGTGAAAGCGTGGGGCTTTTTTGGAAATTCTGCAAAAATATGCAGCTTTTCTCAAGATAATTAGCACACAATAATATGGTCGGAGTTTAATACTTGATTTAAAAATGTATGAAAGTGAACATCAAGCTGATCACTGAGTAAAACAGAATTCTTAGAAGGCTCCAAGAAATTGCACACGGTTTTGCAAAAGTACCCTGAACCCTGCAGAGTTTGACAATATAAAAGGGACGATGCAGTCACTTGTATGTATGGGTATCTTTGTAGTGCCAAGCGTGTACTCGGCACTTGACATAAACAATACATGAGACATAAAACAGGAGTATATTACAAAACTAGAATACATGCTTCAAATATAAAAGTAAACATTGGCAGAAGAAAGTCTCTTCCCCGAAGAGCTTACAATCAAAGGGGGGATGTGTTTGGAGTTTTACGGCGACAGTAGGAGTACATGAAAGTGCATTGGTTCATAGAGTTTGGCTAAGAGGGTGAGTAAGTGCATCACAAGAGGGTAGCGTCATTGCATTTTGGAGTAACTTCAATGCTTCTTAGGTTGTCATTGTCTCTCAAAAATAAAGCGAATTTTGAATGCCAGTATCCTTTTGGGCCAATCTTAATCACAGTATGAGATATCCACGCTAGACAGTTTCTCTTGGTGGAAATTCGTATTTTTTGCAGAACATTTTGTGGTGTTTTGAAAGTCCGCTTTATTTGGCAAATGCACGAATAGACACCTGTAATCCTTGCACATGGCGTATCCTTTTTAAAAGCTGCACGTCTTGTTGGTAGTAACATTTTGGCTGCCGTGAAGCGGTTCTGACACTAGGCTTGCTGCACGGTACCCTCGGGGGCTCAGACATGAAGCTGTGCTAGGCGCAGTGTGAGTTCATTCATACCTATGGGCTGACCATCAACAATTCAACTTCTTTGTAAACAAGGACAATAAAAGATAAAGCCCATATTTACTAAGCGGTGCTATTCTGAAAGAAACCCTTGCAGCCCTTTCAGTTGAATTGGCCATACAGTGTCTTCCTGCGCCAAAATGCATTTTTTGGAATAGCCCTAAGTGCTACATTTGCTTCTAAAACATATTTCACTGTTCTGATGCAATGAAGTATTGTCTAATCCCTTATAAACATTTGATGCACATATATATATATATATTTTATATGGTGAACCCCGTGAGTAACATGAGTGGAGCAGCCTTGTGGTTGTGCACAACCAATCTCAAGACAAAAAGCCATGTGAGTGTCCTTTCGATGGTTATCTCATCCCAAATGTGCCAATGGAACCAAACTGGAAAATAACTCTTCGAGGGGGGTTATATCCTAAGTGCTGATCCGGGACGAACGCACAGAAACTACCATTAAACTAAATGGGAGGGTCCGTGATTTAATACCAGGTCCGCACTAACGTACGTTAGAACATAACCCCCATTATGCCACGGACACATAGGTCAGGGGGGCTCAACTTCAGTCCTCAAGCCCCCCCAACAGGTCAGGTTTTTAGGATATCCCTGCTTCAGCACAGGTGGCCCAATCAGAGGCTCAGTCTGTGACTGAGCCTCTGATTGAGCCACCTGTGCTGAAACTGGGATATTCTGAAAACCTGGCCTGTTGGGGGGGGGGGGGGGCTTGACGGCTGGCGTTGAGCAACTTTGCAATAGGGGATCAAGAAGTGAAGGAGACGGGTGTTGCTCTCGCACACCGCTGCATCCACAGGCATGTTGGATTCGGCAGCACAAGTAATGTACACATGTGCCACTTCTCACATCCCGTGGTGTGACCTCGTGGTGATCGTGTTTCTCTCTGGGGAAGGCTGAGATTATTGGGGAAGATGAAACGCGACGCAGGCTCCCCACCTGTAGTTTCTATCGTCACAATTAACAAAGGGCGAATAATCCCACTGAGACAGGAAAACGCTCGCTTCTCGTGCCTGTCTCATAACCTGTATACTGTGCTGCACTGTCCTAATATAGAGCATGAGCGGCCAACTCCAGTCCTCAAGGGCCACCAACAGGTCAGGTTTTCAGGATATCCCTGCATCAGCACAGGTGGCTCAATCAGTGGCTCAGTGGAAGAGCCTGTGTCAGGACAGTTGGCCTCTTACTGTATATAGAGTGTTATCGTGCTTTTTGTTGTGCGATGGATACGTTGCACTTCCTTGTGGCACTGGTGTGGTGGGTAGGACTGCTAATTCCTCGTGGTACCGGTGTGGTGGGTAGGACTGCTAATTCCTCGTGGCATCGGTGTGGTGGGTAGGACTGCTAATTCCTCGTGGCACCGGTGTGGTGGGTAGGACTGCTAATTCCACGTGGTACCGGTGTGGTGGGTAGAACTGCTAATTCCTCGTGGCACCGGTTTGGTGGGTAGGACTGCTAATTCCTCGTGGCACCGGTGTGGTGGGTAGGACTGCTAATTCCACGTGGTACCGGTGTGGTGGGTAGGACTGCTAATTCCTCGTGGCATCGGTGTGGTGGGTAGGACTGCTAATTCCTCGTGGCATCGGTGTGGTGGGTAGGCCTGCTAATTCCTCGTGGCATCGGTGTGGAGGATAGGTAAGCTAATTCCATGTGGCACTGGTGTGGTGGGTAGGACTGCTAATTCCACGTGGCACCGGTGTGGTGGGTAGGACTGCTAATTCCCCGTGGCACCGGTGTGGTGGGTAGGACTGCTAATTCCCCGTGGCACCGGTGTGGTGGGTAGGACTGCTAATTCCTCGTGGCACCGGTGTGGTGGGTAGGACTGCTAATTCCCCGTGGCATCGGTGTGGTGGGTAGGACTGCTAATTCCTTGTGGTACCGGTGTGGTGGGTAGGACTGCTAATTCCTCGTGGCACCGGTGTGGTGGGTAGGACTGCTAATTCCTCGTGGCATCGGTGTGGTGGGTAGGACTGCTAATGTTTTGTTAGTAATGTATATAGATAGAGGATGAGACACGCAGTAACAATGGTAATAGAGGTGGGGTACATAACAGAATAAGCCGTTACTGTGCGTGGTCGGTCCCATGTCCACGGTATCCTAATTTTTTTAAGAATGTTGTAATGACTTTGCATGAGATTGCACAATAAATATTATTGCCAATAAAACACAAAACCCGTTCTGAACATTGTGCGATCGTTCATTTTATTCCTTATCTATTAATCATTTTATTCCTTATCTATTAATCATTTTATTCCTTATCATTTTATTCCTTATCTATTAATCATTTTATTCTTTATCTATTAATCATTTTTAATGCAACTTTTAAAGTCCTCTTCAGTGACGATGGGACGGGTGACGGCACAGTAAGATTTTGCTGTTATACAGCACTTGAGTACAAACAGGCTCACAGAGCATTCTTTGTGGCTGTCTGCTCACCACATCAACTTAGGCCCCTGATATAGTACAGGCGCGCGTGAGACGGAGCGCATGACGTCCCGCGCGCCTGTACTAGAAGCGATCCGTGGTCTGTAGGATTGCGTGACCGGGGACGTGGTGAGGGCGTGCCCCTGATGTCACGAGTGGGTTCGCCCTCATTGGCTGAACCGCGCCCGTGACCCGGCCATCTCGCGGCAAAATCAAAAACAGTTGTCTCGCGAAGTATCGGCCGCCCCGGCGCTCTCGAGCACGCGCGCGTACTGTATGGCTGTGCGCATTGCCTTACGGCCTTTTGTTTTCGGCGCTCGCTCCGTCGCTCATACTTTGGACGCGGGCTTAGAGGTTTCCTGTGTGTAACATGGACTGCTGGGAGTGTAAGGTGTGTACATCGGACTAAAGTAATGGCAAGTGTATGTACGTCTTTATTTATATCGGGCCATTAATGTACACAGCGCTGCACAGCAGAAATACACGGGACAATCATATAAATAACAATAATACAAATAACACAGAATGGGAATAAGTGCTTCACACATAAAAGTCACATTAGGAAAAGAGTCCCTGCCCCGAAGAGCTTACAATCTAGATGCAGTCGGTGCTCCGGCAGGAACACCGTAAACGCCTTGTCGGTTTCAATACTCTGTAGGAACCTGAAGCATTCAAAGTATGTCCCATTTAATTTATGCAGCGGGCGGCACACTCACTGTTTATAGCTGTCACCTGTACACTAAGTTGGTCACTTGTATGCTTTTTACACCCGACGAAGGGTTCTCCCCGAAATGTCGTGCTCCGTGTCTGCGTAAGTAGAAGGGCTGTGAGATTCTGCTGGCGGGCGGCAGGTTCCTACAGAGAACTGGAATGTCCGTAGAATCATTGGAATGTGTGACGTGTAAGGGCGGCTTTTGGTATTTGTCCGAAGCCAGGGGTTGTCAACGCTAGTCCTCAAGGGCCACCAACAGGTCAGGTTTTCAGGATATCCCTTCTTTAGCACAGGTGGCTCAATTAGTGGCCCAGTTGAAGACTGCACCAACTGTGCTGAAGCAGGGATATTCTGAAAACCTGACCTGTTGGTGGCCCTTGAGGCCTGGAGTTGGCTACCCCTGATATACATACATATTCACTTCTAAGAACATTGTGCTATCGTTATACTTTTACGGCCCTGGACATAGTACCCATGCGACGGAGCGCATGGCGTCGTGCGCGCCTGCTGCGAGGGCGATCTGTGGGATGTGGAGGAGGAGATGCGACAGGGAGGCGTGTCGGAGGCGTGCCCGTGACGTCACATGAGCGGTTCACCCTCACTGGCTGAACCGCGCCCGTGACCTCGCCGTCACACGACAAAATAAAAAAAATGTTAGTCGCGAAAAATCGGCCGCTCCATTGTGCGCGAATATGTCCGTCCTCATTGAGGTACCACCTTTTGTTTGCGTCGTGCGGACTGTGGACGTGGCCTGAGGGGTATAGAAGGTAACTGCCACAGTTTCTCACACACGTGAAGGGGCTTCAGTGACCTCAACTCAGTGATCATTGAAATACAATAACATGTTGGTGATGTGTGCACATAACGTGAAGGTGGACAGCATGTACAGTATCCCTATTACCAGTGTTCATAGTCCTTCTCCCAGTTCTCCTCCAGCTATACGTTACCTGTGACCACCCAGCTCGAACAATCAATGATTTCTTCAATGATTTCTTCATGGCTGTGAAAGCCAAACCTCTGGGGTGGAGGATACACTGACACGAGGCCACAGAGCCGATGGGATACAAGGGGCTTCAGTCGCCTGAGGAAATGGGCCACGTGGATATTCCATCAAATAATTGTATATATTGTTTTATATACATACTGACGATATGCAGCATTATACGTGTACTGTATCTTCAGGCACCGGAAAGCCCTTTTCCAGTCTTACTTTTGGCATCTGTGGGAAATGCAGATAAGGTGATTTGCCACGGTCACGAGAAGCGGACACTGGGGGTGTGACTGAGACTCACCTGCAGGGTTCTTACCCTGGGGTTATTGGGGAGCCCTATAACACGTCTTATGTTGTAGGTGAGCAGCTCTCTGAATAGTTTGTGCCGTTACTCGTGCCCAGCGCACACTGGGATAAAGTCCAAGGTCACAAGGAGCGCGCTATAGAATTTGAGGCAGAATAACCCAGTCCTAATCTCTACCCATAGGTCACTCCTCCCATGCATCATATGTTAGATTAGAGTCGCAGACATGTCACATTGTTCACCTGCGAATCACCTTCTCGCTTAACCCTGTTCTGACATGGGGTCTGGCTTCTCCCTGCAAAGCAATGCTTAGCTGGCGTGTGTCAGAGCAAAGGGGTTAACATTTTAGAATCCAAGATGCATTTAATACAGGGGCGGCCAACTCCAGTCCTCAAGGGCCACCAACAGGTCAGGTTTTCATGATATCCCCGCTTCAGGACAAGTGGCTCAGTCGAAGATTGAGCCACCTGTGCTGAATCAGGGATATCCTTGAGGACTGGCGTTGAGCACCCTTGATCTACACTACTATCACATGGAGTATTAGGCCCAACACACACCATTTGTAGTCATATTATTAGGTGAAGTTTTGACATAATGGGTAAATGGCTATTTTTTAATGCACAAGCCAGTGGCACAATGCCAGCCGTACTCTAAACTTACAGCGCCCGTCACGTTTTGTTTTACCAATATATTTTTTGTTTACATGATTTGAATTGGGGTGTGCACCCCCCCCTCCCCCCCCCGAGCTGAACTGCTCTATTTTTTTAGCTCCAAGGACATTTAAATAGTTGTCCAATAGGAAGCCTGCAAATTATAACGTTGCAGCTTCCCATTGGTTTAAGATTTGATGGCCATATTGTTTCCCCTGGAGAGAGGAGAAGTACTTCACCAATGAGTATCTGGGTAACGGGGGGTTTAGGATGTATTGTACTGTAGTTAGGTGATTATATTGTGCCTTCTCTGTAAGATGTACATTAGGGGCATGGCGGGTTTGCATGGCTTTTGGTGGTATGGCGTAGTCAGGAGGGTGTTGGCCTTGAATACGTACACTTGTGGATGTGGGTGTAGGCTCACCCTCTCACACTGGCGCTGATGGGCCCTGGTTTTCTTACCCTGACAAGTCTGTGCTTAGTAAGGAGCTACAGTATTACATGGGAGCTGTCAGAGGCAACCATTGCTTTAATAAGCAGTGAGGGGGCGCTTCTTAGATAAACACAACCCGTACAGTGTTTTTAACACAAATGTCAGTGTAACTTGCAAGCTGCGTGGGATTGCAGGAGACACCTGCTGGGCCGGTCAGGGAGGAAGTGGCTCCGTTTTGGCGTGTTTTTCTGCTCAGTGTTTTCGCTGAGCTAGCACAGAGGCCTGCGCTGTGCATAGGAAACGCTCCACTTCATTTAACAGGAACTTTCGGTTTCCGCATAGCTGGAATACACAGCCCTTTTGACTAAAATATCTCTTCCCCTTGTTAGCTGTATTCTTTAAAGCCGCAGTCCAAGCTGCCGGATTCCCCCCCTGCCCCCCTTTAATATGCGCATCAATACAATCCACACAATGATAAGTAATTAGCTAAGTTGCCAATCAATCCGTTCTCCTGTGATCTATCGGCGAAGATTTGGCTCGGGGGTTCACTAAATGGCTGTTGGTGCAGCAGCAGAGAAGCAGAGATGCAAAGTTCTGTGTGGGGAAGATCATGTGACCAGGCAGTCACTAGATACAATTGGTGCGCTGCTAGAGAGGAGGCAGGGCTCAAAAAGGGGTGTGCCAGAGCCTGTTTCAGAAGAGGAAGGGGATGTGACTTTGTAAATGGTTGCTATAGAAACAAAAAAGGCTCGTTACATTATAATACATTAAAATTTTCATTCAGAGTTGTTTAAAAAAAAATGCTACAACTATTTTCCCATAGTACAGAACTGATTTATTTTAATAAAAAACTACATGTAGGTTATTGCTTGGTCTGCAGGTTTAAAGGGACCGTCTCTCGTGGAACCAAAGTGAATGAAGGACATTGGCATGTTTAACCTTCAGAGTGTCCTTGTGACATTCCTGGCAGACCAGGGAGGACATGGCGAAAATGCTGGTGTTCTGGGGGATGGTCAGGGTACCAGGCTCCGCTTCTGTTTCTGTCGGCAGTGGCAGTTGTGTAATGGCTGATGGAGGAATCTCGTGATAGCAAAATCTGGTGCTCGGTGGCACTGAAAAGGTTAATAATACATGTAACTGACTAACATGTTTAAAAAAAATAAAAAAATGGACAAGTTAAAATATTTTTAAATCATTTTTTTTCTTTAACCATTTGCACAGTGCACAAATGCCTTAGAGCACACGGGCGGCCAACTCCAGTCCTCAAAGGCCACCAACAGGTGAGGTTTTCAGGATATCCCTGCTTCTGCACAGGTGGCTCAGTCTTTGACTGAGCCACAGATTGAGCCACCTGTGCTGAAGCAGGGATATCCTAAAAACCTGACCTGTGAGCCACCTGTGCTGAAGCAGGGATATCCTAAAAACCTGACCTGTGAGCCACCTGTGCTGAAGCAGGGATAGCCTAAAAACCCGACCTGTGCTGAAGCAGGGATATCCTAAAAACCTGATCTGTTGGTGGCCCTTGAGGGCTGGAGTTGCCCTGGTTTAGAGAATACTGTATATTGAGCGCTTTCATCCTACTGCAGTCCAATATTTGTTGTTACACTGACGGCAGCGTAAAGATCTCCCTTCTGCTGGAATGCGGTAATTGTATACCATTTCTTAACCCCTTCAGTAGCAGGCAGCGTTTCAACGCAGCACTCCAGCATTAAAGCGGTGAATGGACACAAATGAAGAAACGCGCCCCAGTTTACGCGGAAGGCAATGTATGGGAGAAAGTACACCAGTGAGGAATGTGGATTGTGTCAAAGCGGGACTGTATAACCGAAAGATACAAGGAACTGAGAACAAACACACATTTGTGGGCTGTGTAAACTGGCTGACATGTGTCACGTCGCAGCTTACACGCGTGGAAAGACGCGTTGAAAGAAAGGTGAAGCCTGAATGTTGCACGTGAATCATTTTGTCGGGTAGGATAAATGGAGCATTCTCTCTGCACAGCTTCAGATCCTGATATATGCCCCACTTGGCTTCTTCACTCGAAAGCCTGTGTTTATTAATAATAATAATAATAATAATAATAATAATAACTTTATTGCACATAGGGCTGTTCTCCCAAGGGGACTCGCAGCACAGTTGCAGCACAGTTGCAGCACAGTTGCAGCACAGTTGCAGCACAGCGCGCTGTACGCAGCACATGGGGATTTTTACAAACACAGCCCCAGGTGAGATTACAATCTTTGTTTTTGGTGCCCGAGGCACAGGGAGATAAAGTGACGTGCCCACGGTCACAGGGAGCTGACACCGGGATTTGAACATGGGCCCCCTAATTCACACTCGCTGAGCCGCGCCTTCTCCCTACACTGTGACGCTGGAACCCTGTAGTCAGTGGCGGATTTAAAAAAATGAATAAACACTCCCACGCGTTTCGCGCATTGCATTACGCTGTCAAGAGTAAAAGCTCTTATGTTCCTACGTTGCCCTTAATAGTCCTCGCGCATCTAAATAAACTCCCCTGTCATCAGAGAACCGCGTCCTGCTGTAGGAAAGACGTCGGGTCTGAACCGGCTCGTTACGTTAACCCAGCTGCACTAATGACCTCACGTCTACCACTATCACATTCTACAGACATTTTTAAGGGATTCACACCTAACTACTATACGAAAATTCTATACAACTAAAAAAACAATTATATAATAAATATAGATCGCACAAAAGAAACCCGCTCAAGTTTCCTAACTGCATTGGAATATAAAATAGAATATAATCAGAAAAGTGGCAGCTTGAATTCTATATATCATGTGACTCCACCTATATTGGAGTAGTGAATTATCTCTCACATTGGATGTGTTCACATATAAGAAACGTAATTTCATAATTGACTATTATATCAATCCCCTACTCATCTCATCTGTGTCCTCCTCTCCTTGCTGTCTCTCTGTTTCCTCCTCCTCACCTTGCTATCTCTCCTCCCCTCTCTTTGCACTCACTCCTGCGCCCGACAGGCTATATATATGGCACGTGACATCATAATGAGTTGCAGACATCTATATATATATATATATATATATACTAGCTGAGAGACCCGGCGTTGCCCGGGATGTAAATGCGTAATAGGTAGTATTATTTATAAATCGTGGAACAATAGGTGACTGTTTGTTGTAAAGGTTGGATAATAATATTGAAAAGAAAGATGGAAGAAAATGTAATACGATGTTGTATAAAAATGGTTTATTGTAACCACACCACAGTACAATGTATATTTTGGTGCCATAAGTGATGTAAAAATCTGAGTCGTGTGTCCTGCTAGGGTGTGAGGCGGCGGGTGGCGCGTGGGTTGTGAGTGCTGTGTGCGAGTGGGGGTCCTGCTAGGGTGTGAGGCGGCGGGTGGTGCGTGGGTTGTGAGTGCTGTCTGTGAGTGGGGGTCCTGCTAGGGTGT